>JAJIBD010001835.1:0-101474 GCA_021461705.1 Cryptotis parvus
GTATTTAAGCAACTTGATTCTGCCTAGACACTAGGCATTGCCATGATGTGAGAAAAATCAGAGGGAAAAAATGTACAGTTCATTTCAAGCAAGTAGACAGGTCTTCCTAGCTAATAGTGCTGACATTCGGTTCAGTAACAGCAAGTATAAGATTCAATGTTTAAGAATTTCATACGGAAAAGAATAAGGACTTATGAGTTGGATTTTCCTTGAAACTAAAAGATACTATGAATCTTCTCTCCAGGAAAGTGAATGTATGAGTATGCAAATTTTGTGTCACACCCAGCAATGTTCAGGGTAGTTACCCCGGCTCTGCACTAAGGAATTATTCACTGCATAATGTTTGGGAGACCATATAGGATGCTGGGGATCGAACCGGGTCCAACCGCTTGCAAAATAAGTAACACCTACCCACTGGACTTATCGCTTCGGCCCCTAATTATGAAAGTATTTCGAGTGTGAAATTTCAGGGGAGGTTAGAGAATCCTCTGAAGTTCAGGTTAAGAACCTCTATCTAACTTCTGTCCTTTGCACACTGACATTTTATAGCTAAAGGAAATGAATGGATAAGTTTTATTTATATCCTCACTTCTATTATTAATCTAATATCTTTTGCATTGTCAACACCTAGAAGAAATATAAGCAAATCAGTAAACTAAGAAAGTATTTATTGAGTACCTACTGCATAAACAGTTCTGTTCATCTGGAGCTGTTAACAATAAAGTATATATGAGTCAATCTATCTCTGCATTTTAAGGAACCCACAATCTAGATATATGTTCTCAGGAACATAAAGGCTGGTACCTTTTGACCACATACAAGCAAAATTCAATTTAACTAACTTTCATATGATTTAATGAAGCCATATTATAAATCATTTGATTGTTAGTAATAATCTATACATGCATATTATGTTCTTATTTACCTAAAAAGTAATATGAGATTTACTTATTGTCATCAGTATATAATGAGAATTAGTACATGCTAAATATATATATATAGAAGTTTTGATTAAGAATTAGAAGAAAATTACTGAGAAGAGAAACGGGTTGGTGGTAATCTCTTGTGGTGGCAGAGCTATGTCTCCAGACTTGGGACAGCGATCATTTAATGTACCAGTGATTCTGTTTAGCAAAAAATTAGGTGTCAGTTTCTGGTGAGTTTCCGCAGCCTACAGGCTGACGTTTGATAAAGCTTGAGCTGCCGTTAAATGGATGGTGTCTCGGTTTATTTTGGTTGTAGGACCAAAATTTTGGTTGTTGGCATTTCAAAAACACAATTCTTTTGCTCAGTGACAGGGAGTTGTAGAACGAAAAACAATAATCCCAGAAAATAAAGTTTTCAGGGACAGTTCAAGACAACCATATATGGAACTATCCTGCTTTAAAGGTTAGCCCTGTCAGAAAACCAGTCACATAATTAGAGCCGTTGCTTTCATGGCTGTTCCTTTCATAATGGCTAGCAGTTGCTGAAATTTCCTATAATAAACATACAAAATCTCCCAAGAGTCCCAGAGATATGTTGTGGGTTCATTGCTGGTGTTACTTTCATCTTTGTACTTTTCCAGGGGCAGCCTGTGGCATAGCCTCGAAGCTACAAAGGGTCTGAGTTCCACTCAGCCTGCCCCAGAACTTCCCAGGGACCTAAACAACAAACTTTCTGGTTTCTGTTGGCTCCTGCTATGAACCAGAGACAGTAGTAACAGCTACCTCTCTGGTTGTTAAGAAAGTTACATGAAGTTATTTGAGAAAGGTTTCCCCATCTTAAATTAACACTTCATGCCATCTTGGCGCTAAGCCAAAAAGTGTGTGACAGAAAAGTGGAACATGTACATGAATGAAAACCTTCTTAGAAATCCTCAAAGTCTGTTAGATTATAACCAAAAGGACATTGAACTAGTTTGATGATTTCTGGGAGTTCCTTCCAGGATATTTTAAGAAAACCACACGCAACAGTGTTGAAAGAAACAGACGCGAGCAGGAAATTGCGGGTTCCATAATTCTAAAGGTACTATAATTTTATAAATTCTGATACTGTTGTTGTAAAACCCAAGCTTTTTGTGTTCATTTGATTTTAATTAGTCTATTTTTCTTATCCACAGATTCTGTTTCCTCAACAGTGCTTCCCTGCTAATTTATCTTATGTGAAGTCTATTTTACAGATTAACACCAACCATAAAAACCTTCTTTAAAACACAAAATGAGCTCACTGTTTCTTCCCTTCACTGTAAAATCAGTGTGTATGCTAATTTGGGAAAACCATTCAAATATATAAGAGAAGGAAAAAATACCATAACATCACTTCTCACGATTTCTATTTTGGCACGCGAAACTACAGACTTTCCTTTGCATGATTTTTGTTCTTTTTTTCTTTTATGACACTTGAAGTCACAGTTTAGCTTTTAAATGCTAGCACCTTAGAAAATAACAGATAAAGACTTAAAGAGTTCAAAGTATTTTTCCATTTTCTTAATAAGGTGGACTTGTGGCTAATGAATCCATTAAATGGGATTTTGACCACTCGCCCTTGAAATCTTCCCTTTATTTTTACCATACACTACTTCTAATAGGTACTTTTTAAAAAATATTTTATTATACTACTTGAGAATATAATTACAAAGATGTTCATGTTTGGGTTTCAGTCATACAGTGTCCAGCACCCATCCCTCCACCAGTGCCCATCTCCACCACCATGACCCCAGATTCCCTCCTTTCCTTTTCCCCAGCCTGCCTTGATGGCAGGCACTTTACTATATCTCTCTCCTATCTCTCTCTCTGCTCTATCTACTATCTCCCTCCCCCTTCTCTTACACATTGTGAGCTTGAATTTTTGTACTTTTAGAGGTTGTCATGTATATCCCTTTACCTATATTCATAGCTCAGTTCTAGGCTGGTATTACTAATGAGTATCTTTAATAGCCCTTTGAAAACGCAATCTCACCTTGAGCTGAAGTGTTTGAGAGTCACAAACCCTGCTCCTAGCCTCTGGCCATTCAGTAGATACTTTGCATACTGGATCTCCACCCCAAGATGAGGGTCCAGCTATGACCTTGGATGGTATGCATTCCTTGATGGAGCAGAAAAGATCCTTGATTTCAATAAGTAACCAGAGTGTTCACTGGAGTGGACATATATTGGTTTCGCAGAAGGTTGACTTAGGGTGAATTACTTGAGCCCCATGTTTTATGTCAATTACTTGCAAGCACAGTTTGAGCAGTTTGTATTATTTTGCTTTTAGTAGTCAATAAACAGTCCTACACAATACAAATTGCTGGTTATTAACTCCAAGAGGATTTCCTTTTATGCAATTGAGATGTTCATCATTTTATCCAGAGATTTATTACTGTTGGTAAAACATAGGGGCCAGAGTGTAATACAGCAGGGAGGGCATTTGCCTTACATGCCTGCGACCCAGGTTCGATCTCAGCATCCCATATGAATCCTAATTTGCAGAAGTAACTCCTGAGTGCAGAGCCAGGAGTAACCCTGAGCTTTGCCAGGTGTGACCCAAAGCAAATATAATATATATAATATGTGTATGTGTGTATAATATTGTCTATAATTTTACCAATGAAATTTTACCAATTTGTACAGAGAATTAGATATAGGTCCCCAAGTAAGACAACTCCAGTCCAGTGTAACCTAGTCTGTAAATCTGAGAGAACAGAATCTGGTTCCAGTCTTAAAATGGAAAGGTAAGTAATGGGCGGTAGGGAGGAAGAGAACAAAGAAGAAATCAAGGTCAATGAATGTTTGTGAATTCTCTAGCGAGCACATACTCCACATAGTTAATTAAGAAATTTCAGGCAAATATATTGTCCAACCTCTTGTGCAGTTTCTAGGAGAAAAGTTAAAAATTCAGCATCTGAGGTTCACTATAGAGTGGAAACTGTATCACTTGAATCACTTGAATCCGTTATTCATCGATTTGCTCGGCGGGCGCCAGTAACATTTCCATTGGACCTATCACGTGCCAATGTAGCCCAATGGCATCTGGTTGTTCAGGAATATGAAGAGCCTCAAACCGTTCCTTCAGGGTCTTGACAAGGAAGTCTGACCATCTTGTAGGTGGGCGGCCCGCGTGATCTTTTGACATCCCGTGGGATCCAGTCGGTAATGGCTCTAGTCCAGCGGTTGTCTCCAAATCGCATTACATGTCCAGCCCATCTGATTTTCGATGCCTTGGCAAACGAGACAGCGTCCCTGATTCTGGAATAGCGACGGAGGTCAGAACCAGATTCCTTCTCTCACTTGAGTGAGGCGTGATATTCAAGCATAGCTCTTTCGATTCCTCTCTGGGAGACCCGAATAGCATTCTCATCCTGCTTTCGTAGGGCCCAGGTCTCTGAGGCGTATGTTAATGCAGGGAGAACAGTGGAGTCAAAGAGATGTGCCTGAGCCGGAGGTTCTTTGTCCTTTTAGCTATTTCTTCGATGCCTTTGAAGGCATTCCATGCCGCCTCTCTTCCTCCTGCGCAGCTCAGGTTTTAGGTCGTTCATCATGTTGACTTCTCGACCTAGGTACACATAACTGCTGCATTCAGAGATGTTTGTTCCATTGAGAGTGAATGGGGCCTCTGGAACTAGTTCATTTTCATGACATAGTTTTCTTCAGATTCAGCTGTAGACCTATCTTTCCACATTCTCGGTCAAAGTCAGCCAGCATTTGTGCCGCTTGGCTAATGTTTGGTGTTATTAGAACGATGTCATCAGCGAAGCGGAGGTGGTGTAGTTGCCGACCATCTATCTTCACTCCCATTCCTTCCCATTCTAATTGTCGCATGATGTTCTCGAGGGTGGCGCTGAAGAGTTTTGGTGAAATGGTATCACCCTGTCGAACCCCTCTTTTGACATCAGTGATCACTTCTTTGTAGAATGGTGAGATCCTGGTGGTGAATCCATAATACAGCTCACGAAGGATCTTGATGAATTGAGTTTGAACACCCTGTTTGGCTAGGGCTTCGATGACCGCTTCAGTCTCCACAGAATCAAAGGCTTTCTGTAAATCAATGAGCGTGAGACAGGCGGCATCTTGTACTCCCTACAAACCTCAATGAGCTTAGTTACTGTGTGGATATGGTCGACTGTGCTGAATCCTTTCCGGAAGCCAGCTTGCTCACATGGTTGTCCTTCATCTAGTGTTCTGCCAATCATGTTCAGGATGACATAGTATCCTAGAAACTGTATATGTAGCTTAATAATATGTACTAAAAACCTTTGAAAAATTGGTAGCTTGTCTTTAGCACTACTCAAAGAAGAAAGACAAATTAGAAAATCTGAAAATGTTTCCTATCTAGGAAGTTGTACTTTTGTTCACAAGAATGGCCTTCTTGGGTACTAGATGCTGTCAGTTTATTAGTGTAGGTTCTCCTTGTGCTGGAGAAGTAGAGCAGTAAGAGGTACAAAGTTCTTTACTGAAATATGTCAAGTTTACATCATTGAATCTAAAATATCAATTGAGACCAGAGATAGAAAACCCAAGTCTTAGATACCAGATAAAAGCAGAATAAAACCGGAACAAACATATACATTAAATAGTCACAAAATGACTCTCATATGTAAGACTGGTTTGATTGAAGCTCAAAGACATAGATGTTCTCCACTTCCATTTCTTTTAGAACAATTCTCAAAAACAACTCTTTAAATTAATAGCATATCATAACATTATATTTGATAAGAATAATTAAGTATACCAAACACTTTAAAGACCTAAGAGCACTTTTGATATATACTATGCAGAATATTCTTTAAACTGCATATACTATAAGCATATCTTCAAACTAATCATGTTCATCCTTTAAACCAATCTTATTTAAACTGTAAATAAGAATACTATTTCTATTCAACAGTAAGGAAGTATAAAAATTTAAAAATATTACAGGATTTCAGGTCATATTAAGCTAGATTTGAATCTTTGGTATGTCTCTGAGTTCACTTGGCTATGTTTCTTAATATCTCTTAGCATCTAAAATTAGAGATAATTTTATACCTGTCCTTTAGAAATTTTGTGTATATAAGCCAAAATAGACAATACTAAAGATCTTCTTCCATGATGTTAACATGTCCCTTGGAGATCACCATGACAGTTAATATTATATGTGTACTTGACCAGATCACAGGGTAATCAGGTATTAAACTAAATATCATTTTTAAATATGACTGCGGACAGTGTTTCTAAATGAGATTAGCATTGAACCTCTAAACTTGTAGGTTGAGAGCAATTACCTTTCCCAAGTAGAGGGTATCATCCAATCTTTGAGAGGCTTAATGAAACAAAATACAAAGAAAGGAAGAATTCCTATTCTCTGACACACATTTAAAAAAAATCTGTTTATCAGGCCTTTGGTCTCCAAGCAGAACTGTATCATTTTCATTCCAGGGGTCCAATTTCCAGAAAAACAGACTGTGGGATTTTTGGCTTCTATAATTGTAATTGCTGAGTGCAAGAAATCAAAAACAGGAAGAGATAGCCAAAATTTCTTTACTATTTCTACTGACTTACTACCATTGGTGCCTGTGAAGTGAGTGTCAGGACAGTTCAGATGTTAAAGGCTGTATCCTACACTTCTTGAACCTGAAGTCATTCTACCTCTGATCACACTTCCACCAAAGCTGCCAAACTTCAGCTGAGACCTACTTGATCTGAGTAGTATGGACACTGGTCTCTACAACCAGAATTTTCAAGGAGCCATATTTCTTAGGCTGAGATAAGAGTTTGTACTTTGCCAGAAAAAAGGTCAGTTTCAACTTTGACCTATAGTTTTGTATATATGATGCTGGGGGATCAAACTGGGGTCTCCCACACATATAAGGCAAAATTTCTTCTCCTGAGACAAAGTCCCAGCCCTCCACGTATAATTTTCTAGGTGCTATGTTGGTTTATGAAAGGAATTTCAGGAAAACATAGAGAAGGAATATAGTAGTAGAAAAGAAACAGAGTCTCACAAGCTAACATAAATAATACTTAGAGCTGGGCTGTGTAGCAAATTCAGAATGAAATATCTTAAGTTGCCTTGAAACTGATTGTATACATATATATGTGTGTATATATCCATATATACATATATATGGATATATGTATATATATGTGTGTATACATCCATAGATATCAATCAGTATATATCATATCATATATATGTATATATATATCCTTTTCAAGTTTCCTTAGCCATGCATCTCTGTACAGATAAGAGTTCATTGCTAGGTCTTTGTCAGGCACTTTACTCCCATTGTGTTCATTCAGAGTCTTATCAGGGCCTTTGTTCCTACTGAGCTCTGCAGAGATGGTCTAGCCGCTTCATGTTTGGGCTAAGTAGTCTTAAGTCTTCAGTAAGGGCAGGGATCAAGCAAGATAACTCCTCAGATCAATCATATCTTTTTTTGGCTCCCTGATAATCATTGTCAATCTATTCCTCCAATCCTGACTACATACCTCTTAACAATGGTACATACAGCTTAATAGTGAAACAAATTCATTATAATAAATCTCTGTAAATATAGATCTTTGGTTCTGTTTCTCTGTGAAATACTAAGTAATGCACCATAGTTCACTCGCACCTCTAGGTTGATCCTGATACTCTTTTTGTACCATGTGGCTGGCTGGCACCTACATTGAATCTCCCACTCCCGCTGGCCAAACATCACCAGTTGCCACTAGAATCTCTGTACACTACTTGGATTCATAAATCTTTGATAAGGTCTAAGGTATTGTGTATATGGTAAGATATGGGGCTGTTACTAGGGGTGTTCACTGTATCACTATTTTCCTTATATCGATTTCTCAAACAGGCACCAGTAACATCTCAATACGTCCTGTCACATGTGAGATAGCTCAAGGGAATCATCCTGCTCCAGGAACTAAAGAGCCTCAAACCATTCCATCAGGTCATGGGAATGAGGTCTATAATTACTGGTATCTAGCATGTCAGGTAACAGCCAGGCTCTGCCTTGTGGGTGGGATACTCTAGTAGTAACCTCAAAACTCGAGCAATTATTGATGTCTACAGTTATTACTATTTAAAATATTAAAAGTTTAAAAGCCAATTTACTATCATAATCAGATAGCCATTAGTTAAAATATTTGGCTTGTTTTAGAGAAGTCAAGAATTAAACATACATATTTAGTCACTGATCCTCTTGTCCCAACATCAGTGTCCCCCTTCCAGGATGCTGTCAGACCACGCAAAGGTCAAGTATCAAAACATCCTTCAGACCCCACCACCTATGAGTTATTCATGATTTTTATTTTTAATCCTCCTTTATCTTTCTTATTTGATTTTATATAATTTTCCCAATATCTGTCCATTGTTCTTAGGACTATGATAAAAGCCCATGGTATTTTGTGAAAAAAGCCATAGGCCTTATAAACACATTAATGATCATCACATATTGTCTACCGCAAATATTTTCATCTTTTTATCATGCATGCCTGCCTAGTTTAAAATCACAGGGCAGGAACTCTGTCTGATTCTGTTTGTAAATCAGAGAGGCGTTGTTGTTCAATAAATGCCCAAGATCTGCAGCATCTTTGTAGAACGAATAGGTGGAAATTATTATTTCTGTCTCTGCAAAGGGAAGGCTTAAAATAAGTGCTTCACAAGTCTAAAGTGTTCTTGTATTGATCATCCCATTTGTCCATCACACCAACACCTTGGGAAGCTACATAGGGCAGTTTTACTGTCCACTCCCTTGTCTGCTGGCGGAAAGTCAGACTAGAAGGTTAAATACTTGTCCAAGGTTCCTGAGTAAGTCAGGAAGCCGCAGTTTAGAAAGCCACACCTGCAGGGTCAGCCCCTGCTCCCCAGACCCTGCAGGAACTCACAGCAGTAACCTGACGGACCCCGGGACATGTCAAAAGCCTCTACTCGCTGTCCTTTGCATCTTCCCACTTCACTTTGAATGTAAGTGTACAGCAAGTGTCACCCAAATAGTTGATTGATTAATTCTATGAATTTCTGTCAGTGAAAATCAAGAATAATTTTCAAGAATGGTGAAGTCATAGCAAGGCTTGACATGCTTACCACCTCTGCAGCTTCTCACCCAGGAAAACCATTTTATATATATTGCTAATTCTCTTACAGTGATTGAAGCAAGTGATGCTAGTTTTTTTCTTATTTCATTGTCCGTTGCTTCTCCACTCCTCTTCTCTGCCTTCCCTTCGTTTTGGTCACTGTGAGGACCAGGGTTCCTCAGACTTGGTTGTGGTGTGCCTGAGACTGCAAGTTCAGCGGTGCAGCAGGGATCTAGGTGCGCAGTTGCATGGGGATCACAGTCTGCATGTGAGTCAGGTCAAGAATTAAACTCCTCATGGTCCGTGCCTGCAAGGCATGTGCTCCACAGTGGAGCCCAACCCCCAGGCCCTGATGCTAATTTCCCATACTACTTTCCAGTTAGCACATTCTCCCAACAGGTCACAACCTGTGTAGCTTAGGCACAGAGCCAAAGAGACTTAACTATAGCCTGAAAATACAATAAATGGAAAGTCTGAAAAAGTTCAGGCATAGCTATTTATTTCATTAAGCTAATGTGTATTGTGTTGGCTGCTAAAATCTTATGGGTTGCCCCAGAAAGTCAGAAGCCAGCTGGTTATACCAAGATATACCAGATTATACATGGTATATCCTGGTATATCCTGTTTCTAGGATATACCTTTGAGAGTCTACTATGAATGTCCTCTGTGCAATGGCAAATAGGTGTTATGAAATATGTGTGTGTTACATGGAACTTTATGTTCGTGACCACATACACAATATGAATGGGGAATAATTGATCACTTGATCACTTGACATCCGTTATTTGTGGATTTGCTCGAGTGGGCGCCAGTAACATTTCCATTTGACCCTATCATGTGCCAGTGTAGCCCAGTGGCATCTACTTGCTCCAGAAATACGAAGAGTCTCAAATTGTTCCTTCAGGGTCTTGATGAAGTCTGACCATCTTGTAGGTGGGCAGCCACATGATCTTTGACGTGTCATGGGATCCAGTCGGTAATGGTTCTAGTCCAGCGGTCATCTCAAATGGCTTACATATCAGCCCATCTGATTTTCGTGCCTTGGCAAGCGAGACAGCATCCTTGACTCTCGATCATCAATGGAGGTTGGAACTCAGGATTCCTTCTCTCACTTGAGGTGAGGTATGATATTTCAAGCATAGTTCTTCCGATTCCTCTTTGGGAGACCCAAATAGCATTCTCATCCTGCTTTTGGAGGCCCAGGTCTCTGAGGCATATATTAATGCAGGGAGAATAGTGGAGTTGAAGAGATGTGCCCAAAGCCATAGGTTCTTTGTCCTTTTAGCTATTTATTTGATGCTCTGAGGCATTGCCTTGGGGAATAAGGACCAGGGAAATAGTACAATAGTCAGAGTACATGTATCACATGCAGCGGAGACAAAGGGTTGAACCTCAGGCCTCATGGTCCCTAAACACCACCAGGAGCGGTTCCCAGCACAGAGTCAGAATTTGTTCATGATCACAGCTGAGGGGTTGTTGCAGGACACCTAAAAACCTAGGCCTCTGCATCTGCCCTGGATTGCCTCCTGCAGCTCACTTCATAGATAGGGGGTAGTCTGAATGTGGCAGTCTTATCTGACCATGTATTCTGTACTGGCTGGTATAAATATTCTCTCATGCTACCACAGTCATCATGGGACTAGCTACATCTTACCAGCATATTTGCTTGGCCACGTTGGATCTCTAAGTAATTAGACCAGAGAGAAATGCTGTTTTGCCTCCAAGCAAGCAAGCATGGCTCCCTGATAACTCAAAGGCAACTAAAATACAAAACTACCGTGAAGTAGACGAGACTCTTGTGAAGGCTTGGGAAATATTTAACTGGCATTAGTATTAGTCTTTGGTACAGAGACATGCCATCTCAGAAACCCCCTTCTCTAACCTATAAAGGCAATTCCAGGCAGATCTTGGCTCCAAGACATTAGGTGAGGTGCTGGGAGAAATTACCTGAGGGCATTTCTCTCCTGCCAGGGGAAGTTACATTTAGCTTATAGCTTCTCCCACCTCTGCTAGGAGGCTTTTAATTAGCTCTGGGTCCTTGTAAACAGCCCTATGGTCTCCTGAAGTTGCTACATTTCTATAGAGCTATTTTCCTGTTTTCATCTCTAGATAGCCCAGCATGGTGGGCTGGGGAGTTTGGGGCGGTTCTAGCTATAAAATAAGCTGCAAGAAGAAAGAAGCTCTCTCTCATTTTTCCCCTTTGCCATTTTGGCTTCCCTTGGTATTTTGCTTCTCCTGTCCTCTCCATTCTCTGTTGGGCCTCAACACGTGGTGGCAGCCATCTTGGCCTACACCTTGCTGGGGCCTAGCTGGGAACCCAGAGTCGGAGGTTTTCCTGCTTTTGGATTGTATATTGGATCCTGTGATAGTAGAAGCCCTTTTAAAACTGCATCGGATTCCTGAGTCTTCATCCATTCCTGCCCGGCTTCAGAGGTAGAAGGAACTCAGCTTTCCCTACACTCTCGGGGACCCTGGTGGCGCTCCCCGACAGGGGTGCCCAAAAACAAAAACAGAGACAGACAGACAGGCAGGCAGACAGAGAGATAAAGAGATACCGAGAGACACAGAGATAAGAGAGAGAGAGAGAGAGAGCAACAGGGTTTGAGAGATTGTATGAAGGAAAGTGCCTGCTTACCCAGCCAAGTCACCTCATTTGGTCTCCTGAGTACAGAATAAGGAGTAATCCCTTAGCATAGCTGGTATGATTCCTCCCTTCCCACCAAAAGACTTGGGGATTAGTAGATAATCATAAAAGGAGATGAGGCTGGCTATGTTATCAGCTCTCTAAGCGATTGCTTTCCTTCTGAGTAGCAAAAACCCTCTTTCTGTTAGTAAAATCGGTGTGAGCTGAACAAGTGACTCACATGAGTGATCGTGGCAGAACCAAATGAGGTTTTGCTAATTTAGGGACCAGTCTTCTTTCTGTGAATATAGTCTGTCTTCTTGCATGTTTTTGGTCTTTTAGTAGCATTTTAGCTAGACATTTTTATCAAGTTATTGATTCATCATGAAAGTTAGTAGTTTGATTTACTAAGCTTTATTTCTCATAATCAGAGTCAACATCTTCCATCCCTTTATCACTATACACATATACTGAATGGAATTATAACTATCCTCATGTGCTTGGCTCAGTTTCCATTTTCTATAGTATTGAAAAATAATATATCAAACCATTTTCTTCAAGGATAATCCTATTTAAAATGAAGAACTTGTAAAATTTATAACTTCTAATAATAAAATTTTGAATATTATTGAATATACAGTTCTGGATTCATTAATGTATCCAATAACATGTGGAAGTTTTATTTTATTCTCCCTTTAGTAAAATCATCAGGTATTTTAAATACCTGTACAACTTTTCAAATCTTGTGAGAGATTTAAGGTACATGCAAGAAAAAGAAAAGAAAAATATATCCCTGATAAAATTATTTACAAAAACCTGCGGCAGAGCCCTGGCAAGCTACCCGTGTTGTATTTGATATATGCAAATACCAGTAACAATTATAGACCTCATTCGGATGGATTGAGGCTCTTTATGTTCCTGGAGCAAGCAGATGCCTTGGGCTCTACTAGCATGAGACAGGACATATGGAGATGTTACTGGGGCCGCTCAAGCAAATCGATGATGAACGGGAAGACAGTGACAGTGACAGTGACAATAACTTTACTTAACCTTTTACTTAATCCGGCCCAGGCTATGCTGATCCAGAGACTCATAGACATGGGGCAGAGCTGCTACCAGCTGTCCCTGTGCCCAGCCACTCCACCGGAGGCTCCCTGGAGGGGATGGCGGGTTCGGTTCTAGCCCCTGGCCCGCCACCCCAGCAGAGCCTTGAAACAATCCAGACGGACCCCACTCCATGAGGGCCGTCGTTTTCCCACATCGGACTTCCCTCTAGTCAGAACTCCACTCAGCAGACGAGCCTATCACAGCCTGGCTCACGCAGCCTGAAACTGCTGTGCGGTTCATCAATAAAGGCTGTATTTAGAGGTGACTACAAGAGTATGCCACCCACTCTCGGCAAGCCTGGCAAGCTGCCTGTGTCGTATTTGATATGCCAAATACCAGTAACAATTATATTAGGTCATTCCATGACCTAATATAATGGTTTGAAGGCTCTTATGTCCGCTGAGCAAGCAGATGCCCTTAGGCTCTACTAGCATGAGACAGGACATATGGAGATATTACAGGTGCCTGCTCAAGCAAATAGATGATGAATGGGAAGATAGTGATAGTGATACTTAACCTTTATTTCTCATACTCTCAGGAGACATAATTAACTAATATCTATGAAGGGGGTGGAGAATAAATACAGAGAGATACATGTGGGCACTAGCTAAATTAAGAAACTCACATATATAAATATTAACAACCTAATAATGGTGAAACATAAAAAGTATTATATTATTCCAGGAGTTGAGTTCTTTTTCATTCAGTGAACAAAACAAACAATGTAGTCCTTGCCCTTTGATGTTCTGTTATTCCTATGTTTTGGATTAGTTGGTATTTTGATACACTGTTGCTTCCATTAAATTTTACATGTGTTAATATATGCTTTTAATAGTTATTTGGGGGCCTGAGAAATATGTAGAGCTCTTGCCTTGCATACAACCGACGAGGATTTGATCCCCAACATCCCACTCCTAGCCTGACAAGAGTGATTCTTGAGAGCAGAACCAGAAGTAACTCCTGAGTACTGTTGAGTGTGGCCCCAACACATACAAAAAAAAAATTAATGGTTTTGTTATTTATCTTAAAGTTATGTTTAAAAATAGTGATCAAAAACTAATTTTGTTTGTTACTATTCCAAATTTTTATACATTAAGTTGTTTAGGAGTTCACCTATGTTCTAAATTAATTCTAACCATATGTTTTAATCTCATGCATTTTAGGCATTGTGACAAAACACATCAATCACTTTCTATAGGATAAGCATTCTTATCCTCATTTTCATAGATGACAAATTTCTGTTTCAGAAAGGTTAAATGAGTTCCCAAGTTAAGAAAACTAATAAAGCGCTAGTGTCTGTCTAGTAATTTGTTTCTTTCTCCAAGGTCTGTTCTTTAGCATATCATTTCAAACCAGAGAGATTTACATAGCAATATGTAACTTGCACATGTGTATACACTCATATGGAACAGAATTCTTTCCTTTATAAAAATAGTCTTGGTATTCTAAAAGTAATTGCACTGAAGAGACATTGAATATCAGTAGTGAACGTCTAACATTTTGGTATATTACCTGCTTTGACTTTAACCTTTACAAAATCTTAATTAGCATCAGGCCGACCTTGATGAATCAACTTTGTTCTTGGTAAAGTAAATATAGGTTGTGAAGAAGGTAGCTCCCATATTCTGCACCTCTCAACAGTTGTATCATCAGGTATAAAAACTAACAGTAGTTTTAATAAGCTATTTATTTCTATAATGAGAGAAACCCTCATTATTCACTACAAATAGGTGGGCATTTGGGGATACTAAAATAGATGGCAGAAATAACAATTGAAATTCTGAATACATTAGCCCCACAGCATGTTGCAGACCAATTAAAATTGACAACCAAGTGAAGCAAATACACAAGGACAAATATGGAAAATTCAAGTTGTTAGAGTAGTTTTTCCCTCTTTTTGTTTTATTGGTTGACATTTTTCTTCCTTCTGGATATTCCAGTTTATGTTGTTCATTATTTTTTTCTGCTTGACTTCTGAACTTTAATTAAATTGATTACCACAGATATCAAACTTTAATTCCTGTTATAATTTGTTCGTGCTTTGATATGCCTAGTGCCCCAGTGTTGGGAATGATCAAACTAGAAATACTAGCTTTTATTAAAATATAATATTAACGTCTTCAACTGAGATGAGAAAAATAGATCCTTGCTCCTTTCAGTCATATGTTCACCCTCTATATATATAATTAGTATTGGCAGATTAATAGGAGATTACATGTTACAGTTGCTTTAACCTTTGACAGTAACTGATGCTGAATCACCCCCATGTACTTCTATAGTCTAAGAAGCTTAAAAGAACAGGTTTAATTTAAAAATGAGAAAACAGTGAATGAGAATCACATAGATGGAAAGTGTTAGTACTCAATATAGAGATAATGGAAATCATAAAATGTGTCTTTCTGAAGTTCTTGAAAAAAGTTTTTGTCTTTTTGAAGCTCTTGAAGAAAGTATGCCTTACATTTGATAGAACGTCATAAACAGTAGATACCACTGAGAACAAATTACATACTGACTGATGCATTTTTTATGTAATTTCCTCTTCATAACAGCCTTGTATAGCACGCATTGTTGTGCATGCAGTATACATGATACTCAGAAAACTAACTACTACTCACAGCGTCACATGAGTCTAGCTGAGTCTGGAACTGCAAAGCTCCCTCCTACACCTCCAAATATCAGAGATTCACTATACTGACAGTACAGTAGTTCTTTCTCAGGAAATTTGGATCAGAAATGGACTTTGAACCTACGTTTATTTGAAGACAGCACCTGTAGTGTATACCAGAACTAGTGGGGAAGGAGGAAAACAGCTGAAAGAAAGAGTAAGTTAAGTGCTTCCTGCACTCAGATAAGAGTAATCATTCTTAAGTTCTATTTAATAAATTATCAGGGCTGCTCATTGTGGGTCCAGAAAATGGGCATCATGATTACATTTCTTGTAAGTAATGATTTTTTAAGGGAGATTGGGTATTACTGTGAAAGCAGAAAAAGATTGAGGGTAAGGGGAATATTTGATGCATTCATTAACCTGCAAAAGTAGCCAACAGTGCCATCTACTGGTCTTTAATTTTCTCTTTCTTAGAGGTTTGCTGGTGAGTCTACTGTGTATAGCAAAATAAACACAACATGAATAAGCAGATATAGGAAAAGATCTTTGATACCTGTTATGAAGACATAAGAAATGTTTTAGTTAAGGTGTTTATTCATTTAACTCCACATCGGCCCCATGGCCTAGAATGGAACGAACAGGGTGAGAGACTGAGTTCATCATGTGCACCACGACTATTCATGGGAACTCACAGTTCCAGAAAGCTGAATCGAAACATTGAACATTGGAATCTCCTGGTGGACAATTCGACAGTGAAATTGACCACATCATATTCAATATTCATATTCATATTCAATGATGGTTTTGCCTGACCGATGTCGCTGTAGTCCCAAAATTCCAAACAGGATCAGACCGTCTCCATCGTGCAAAATTCTATTTCACACAACGGGGAGAAAAGGCTGCAAAGCATAAGAAGAGAACTCTCAGAATGACCACCAACTGGGAACGCTTTGGCACCATTGAGGCAACATGGGAAGATACCATCATTGACGACATTGATGAAGAATACAACCAACTGGTTCAGCACCTCCATGATTGCGAAGAATGCCGAGAGAGAAAGACACAAAAGGAAGCCTGTCTTTAGAAACTCTCAAGCTCACTGGCCAATGTGGAAAGGTGCGAGCCTCAGGCGACCAAATGCTGACATCCAAACTTGCAAAGCACTGCAGAGAAGCCGATAAAGAAAGACCTCAAGAGAGAAGAGCACGATAGTCCAGCAGATAGGGCGTTTTCCTTTGTAAGCGGCTGGCCTGTGCCGGCCCGGGTTCGATCCCCAGCATCCCATATGGTCCCGAAGCACCGCCAGGAGTAATTCCTGAGTGCAGAGCCAGGAGTAACCCCTGAGCATTGCTGGGTGTAACCCAAAAAGCAAAAAAAAAAAATAATAAAGAGAGAGAGAGAGAGAAGAGCAGAAATACTGGCCGATTCAGCAGAAGCCAGGAAAAGCATTCGCAATGCCCTCCTGTCTTTCGCAAACTATACGACCAGATGACTGCCCTCCGACATCCTGAAAGGCAGTGGAGAAGATTATTCATGATTTCTACTCAAATCTCTTTAATGGCCACGTCCACCTGCCCACATACCAAATTCCACAGGATGGATATATTGTTCCCAACGTTCTCCCTTCTGAAATCCAATATGCCATTTCGATTGGTAAAGAAGGGAACAGCACCAGCCCAGACAGAGTCAGCACGCGATCACCTGAAGAATATGCCATCAATACTCATCAATACACTGGCTCGGCTCTTCAGAGCGCTACCTGTCCGAATGCAAGGTGCCCTCCCAATGGAAACCAGTAGGACAGTTCTACTGTTCGAGAAGGAAGACATTCACGACATTTGCAACTATCACCCCATCTGCCTGTTGTCCATCATACAAGCTGTTCCACTCGAGTCATCTTGAACAGAATTGGCATAACATTAATGAAGGACAACCGTGCGAGCAAGCTGGCTTCTGAAAAGAATTCATCACAATCGACCATATCCACACAGTATACCAAGCTCATTGAGGTTTGTAGGAAGTAGAAGATGCCGCTCTGTCTCATGTTCATTGATTTCAATAAAGCCTTTGATTCTGTTGAGACGGAAGCAGTCATAGAAGCCCTAGCCAAACAGCATGTTCAAACCCAATACATCAAGATCCTTCATGAGCTGTATTATGGATTCACCATCAGGATCTCACCATTCTACAAAGGAAGTGATCGTTGATGTCAAAGAGGGGTTCGGCAGGGTGATACCATTTCACCAAAACTCTTCAGCGCCACCCTCGAGAACATCATGAGACAATTAGAATGGGAAGGAATGGGAGTGAAGATAAATGGTCGGAGCAACTACACCACCTCCGCTTCGCTGATGACATCATTCTAATAACACCAAACATTAGCCAAGCAGCACAAATGCTGGCTGACTTTGACCGAGTATGTGGAAAGATAGGTCTACAGCTGAATCTCAACAAAACTATGTTCATGAAAAATGAACTAGTTCCAGAGGCCCCATTCACTCTCAATGGAACAAACATTTCTGAAAGCAGCAGTTATGTGTACCTAGGTCGAGAAATCAACATGATGAATAACCTAAAACCTGAGCTGTGCAGGAAGAAGAGAGCAGCATGGAATGCCTTCAAGAGCATCAAAGAAATAGCTAAAAAGGACAAAGAACCTCCGGCTCTGGGCACATCTCTTCGACTCCACCATTCTCCCTGCATTAACATACGCCTCAGAGATCTGGGCCCTACGAAAGCAGGATGAGAATGCTATTCGTGGCTCCCAGAGAGGAATCCAAAGAGCTTTGCTTGGAATATCACAGCTCACTCAAGTGAGAGAAGGAATCCGGAGTTCCAACCTCTGTTGCCATTCCAGAGTCAGGGCGCTGTCTTGTTTCCCAAGTCATCGAAAATCAGATGGGCTGGACATGTAATGCGATTTGGAGATAACCGCTGGATTAGAACCATTACCGACTGGAGCCCATGGGTCGTCGAAAGATCATGTGGCTGCCCACCTACAAGATGGTCAGACTTCTTCATCCATACCCTAAGCGAATGGTTTGAGGCTTTTCGTATTCCTGATGCAACCAGATGCCATTGGGCTACACTGGCACGTGATAGGGTCAAATGGAAATGTTACTGGCGCCTCGCTCGAGCAAATGGATGAATAACGGGATGTCAAGTGATCAAGTTTATTCATTTATGAATATTTCTGTCATTTATTATTGTATTCAAATATACATTTAATAAAAAAACAACTACTTGCCTTCAAAGCAATCTATGCCGACACTTAAAAAAATACATATATATTTATTTATTGGTTTTGGCACCACACTGAGTAATGCTCAGGAGGTCACTCCTGGCTCTGGACTCAAGAATTAATCCTGCTTTCGGAGGACCATATGTGATTCCTAGTATTGAACTCAGATTGGCTGTACTATCATTCTGGCCCCAAGAGCTATTTATTCCTTGAAAGAAAAATCCTCATCAGAGTATCACCATATTAAAATTGAGGGAAAACTACACAGCCTTTTGAAAAAATTCACCTCCTCTTTCCCAAGGAGATAGTCTCTTCCAAGTCAAGTAGAGCCACGGAGCAACAAAGCAGGCAAAGCAGAGCACTTTCCCTGGTGGGGTCCGTCAGAGGCTCAAGTTGAGCTGTGTACATGGTGGAAAGGAAGGACCAAGTTCTTCCTGGGGAGTAGCAGTGTGTTAGGTCTTCTAGTTCTGAGATTCTTGGAATGTGAATGACATATGAACCTCCCCGTAGGGCCCCAGGATATTTCCAAGGCAAATACCACAAATAGTACAGCAGACAGGATGTTTGCCTTGCAAATGGCAGATCTAGGTTTGATTCCCAGAACTTCATATGTCATCTGAGCACTGGTAGGAGTTATCCATGATCACAGAGCCAGGAGTAAGTCCTGAGCATAGCCAGATGTGGCCCCAAAACAAACGCTAGGGAGCCAACCAATAGGCCAGGGTTGGGGGGGAGTGTGGGGGCAGGGATCAAGAAGAAAATGATGTCAGAAGGGGACTGGGCAGGCACTGACCTGATCCTCTACTCTCAGTCCCTGTACAGCGGCTTGGGATCCACGGCCTAACAGTGCCCACATGGTGCTTCTCACGGGAGCGACTCCCAGACCAGACCACTTGAGTCTGGACTAGCCATGGACAGTGTGAAAGACACAGGTCCTGCCCAAAAGCTGGCACATGCTATGTAACACCGCCTGCTCTCCCTCTCAGAACTCTTCATTGAACAAGCTCTTCTGCCCATTGCTTTGGTCACCAGAGTCTGGAATCTTAGGTCCTTCTCTTTGGCGGCCACTGTAGTGAAGACGGAACTGCAGGTGGGAGGGTCTCCCCTGATCTGCTCCAGACCATTCCTGAGAGCCCTTTGCTAAGCCCCAAAAGCTGCACATCAGCGCTATCAGTGGTGCCTTAGAAAATGACATAACATAGTCTGACTTCACAACTTAAGATCTTAGAGAGTGATCAACAAAAAGGAGCCCAACCCAAGCAGAAAGAAAGAAATAATAAAACTTAGAGCAGAAATCAATGAGATGGAATGTCAAAAAACAATCCAGAAGATCAACGAAACCAAAAGCTGGTTCTTTGAAAAAATAAACAAGATTGACAAACCACTTGCAAGACTTGTAAGAAAAGGAAAAGAGAGAACCCAAATAAATAGAATCAGAAATGAAAACGGAGACATCACAACTGAAAACACAGAAATTCAAAAGATCATCAGAGATTACTATGAGAGCCTGTATGCCACGAAACAAGAGAACCTAGAA
Source organism: Cryptotis parvus (assembly GCA_021461705.1). Lineage (NCBI taxonomy): Eukaryota > Metazoa > Chordata > Mammalia > Eulipotyphla > Soricidae > Cryptotis > Cryptotis parvus. The sequence continues at coordinate 20,125 of JAJIBD010001835.1, forward strand.
GAAATGGACAAATTCCTGAATTCCTATAGCTTCCCAAGTCTGCAACAAGAAGATTTGGAATACCTCAACAAACCTATCTCCATTGAGGAAATAGAATCGTTAATCAAAAGTCTCCCTAAACACAAAAGCCAAGGCCCAGATGGATTCACCAGTGAATTCTACAAAACCTTTAAAGAAGACCTACTCTCAATTCTTTTTAAGCTCTTCCGGCAAATTGAAGAAACAGAAATACTCCTAAATAGCTTTTTACGAGGCACATGTCACCCTGATACCCAAAGCAGACAAAGATGTCACAAAAAGGAAAACTACAGACCAATCTCCCTGATGAATACAGATGCTAAGATCTTCAACAAAATACTAGCAAATAGAATCCAAAGAGTCATCAAAAAGATTGTACACCATGACCAAGTGGGATTCATACCGGGAATGCAAGGATGGTTCAACATCCGCAAGTCAATCAACATAATACATCATATCAACAAAAAGAAAAATAAAAACCATATGATCATATCAATAGATGCAGAGAAGGCATTTGACAAGATTCAACACCCGTTCATGATGAAAGCTCTCCGTAAAATGGGGATTGAAGGAACCTTCCTCAAGAAAATCCAGGCCATCTACTACAAGCCCACAGCGAGCATCATTCTCAATGGGGAAAAACTGAAAGCCTTCCCCTTAAGATCAGGGACAAGACAAGGCTGCCCACTCTCACCACTTCTATTCAATATAGTACTGGAAGTACTTGCCATAGCAATCAGGGAAGAAAAAGACATTAAGGGCATCCAGATAGGAAGGGAAGAAGCCAAGTTATCACTATTTGCAGATGACATGATATTATACCTGGAAAACCCAAAACTCTCTACCAAGAGGCTCCTAGAAATAATACATTCTTACAGTAGAGTAGCAGGATACAAAATCAATACCCAAAAGTCAATGGCCTTCCTATATGCAAACAGCGAAAGAGAAGAAAGGGACATTAAAGAAACTATCCCATTCACAATTGCACCGCAGAAAATCAAATACTTAGGAATCAGTCTGACAAAGAATGTAAAGGATCTCTACAAAGAAAACTACAAAACGTTACTTCAGGAAATAAAAGAAGACCTGAGGAAATGGAGACACATTCCCTGCTCATGGATTGGAAGGATTAACATTATCAAAATGGTAATACTCCCTAGAGCTTTATACAGATTCAATGCGGTCCCTATAAAGATACCCATGATGTTCTTCAAAGAAATTGAACAAACACTCCTGAAATTTGTATGGAATAATAAAACCCCACGAAGAGCTAAAGCAATCCTTGGGAAAAAGAAGATGGGAGGTATCACTTTCCCCAACCTCAAGCTCTACTACAGAGCAGTTGTAATTAAGACAGTGTGGTATTGGTATAGAGACAGACCCGTAGACCTATGGAATAGAACTGAGTATCCTGAAACGCACTCACAAATATACAACCACTTAATCTTCGATAAAGGAGCAAAAAATATTAAGTGGAGCAAAGAAAGCCTCTTCAACAAGTGGTGCTGGGAAAACTGGGCAGCTACATGTAAAAAAATGAACTTAGACCTCCTTCTAACGCCATGTACAAAAGTCAGATCAAAATGGATTCTAGATCTCGATATCAGACATGAATCTATAAGGTACATCGAAGAAAACATAGGAGAAGCGGCTCTATGACATCGAAGCGAAAAGTATCTTTAAAGGACGACACACCTCTGACCAAGCAAATGGAAGCAAAGATAAACAAATGGGATTATATAAAATTGAAAAGCTTCTGCACCTCAAAAGAAACGGTGACCACGATACAAAGACAATCCACAGAGTGGGAAAGGATATTCACCCAATACCCATCTGACAAGGGGTTAATATCCAGAATATATCAGGCACTGGTAGCACTCCACAAGAAGAAAACAGCCAACCCCATCAAAAAATGGGGAGAAGAAATGAACAGAAGCTTCCAAAAAAGAAGAAATTCGAATGGCCAAAAGGCATATGAAAAAGTGCTCTTCATCTTTAATCATCAGGGAGATGCAAATCAAAACAACAATGAGGTACCATCTCACCCCACAGAGACTGGCACACATCCAAAACAGCAAGAACAATCGGTGCTGGCGTGGATGTGGGGGAAAAAAGGACTCTCATCCACTGCTGGTGGGAGTGCCGACTGGTCCAGCCCTTTTGGAAAACAATATGGGCATTCCTCCGAAAGCTAGATATTGAGCTCCCATTTGATCCAGCAATAGCACTCCTGGGAATATACCCTAGAGACCGAAAAACACATAGCAGAAACACTATCTGTACTTCTTTATTCATCTCTGCGCTATTCACTATAGCTAGAATCTGGAAACAACCTAAATGCCCGAGAACAGAGGACTGGCTAAAGAAACTGTGGTTCATCTACACTATGGAATACTATGCGGCTGTCAGAAAGGATGAAATTATGAAATTTACCTGCAAATGGATGGACATGGAGTCTATCATGCTGAGTGAAATTAGAAGGAAAAGGACAGATATACAATGACTGCATTCATTAATAGGATATAGATACCAGTGTTTTAATAAATATGGGAAATGGTAATGGCAGATTAAAACTCACCACTGAATATACACAAAGAGACTTAAGTGATAAACTCCTAATATCTGCAGGGCTAGCCATAATGTGTAAAATAAGAGGGAGAGAGATGCAGAGACAGTGAGAGAGATAGAGAGAGAAAAGAGAGGAAACTGGGGTACCTGCTATTAAGGCGGGTGGGGGGACGGGGGGGGGGGAGGAGGTACATTGGTGGTGGAAATGGGGCACTGGTGGAGGGATGGGTGCTGGAATACTGTATTACCAAGAACCAATTATGAACACCTTTGTAATTGTGTGTTTCACGGTGGTATAATAAAAAATTAAAAAAAAAATGACATGCTCCCAGGTGACAACTCAGAGATTCTTATTCATGGGGGGTGGCTTCCTCCCGGGGCAATGCCGACAGATATCTAGCTCAGTAAGTTGTGCAATGCCCACAGATATCTGGTCTCAGTAAGTAGCAGTTTGCCCAACAGATAGTAGGTCTGGGTAAGCTGCAGTTGGAAGAAACTGCAGGAGAGGCATTACTGTCAATTTTGTTTCTTTTAGCTGTCAATGTTAAAAAAAAAGGAAAAGAAAAAGAGAAAGACAAAAGAAACCTATTCCGTGGGATGGAAGGGATAATGTGAAGAGCTGAAGTTCTTGTCTTGCACTGCAAGGCCCTGAGTTTGAACACTAGCACTGCAAAATGTAGCCCTGTAACCCCTAGCACCTCCTGGTACAACATTGAACTCTTGGCCCACCCAGCCCCTAATGCCTGGGGCCCTAGGGAGGCCCTCCTTCTGGAGGAAATCTATTTCCTGCTAGGGGCGCAGTGTGGCCTGTCTACTTGCTCACCCCCTTCACTACCCCTACCCCCACGCCCCATCTATGTGGGTTTCCCCTGGATGCTCCAGTTTTCTCCCACACCTGAGAGAAGTGCACTGATGTGTCACCTTGCCCCTATCTGAGTGAGTCAGTGTGGGTGGTGTGACGTTCTAGCTATTGAATGCAGGTGCCGGGGCTGCTGGAAACAACTCTGCCCACCCTAGACTCTAAACTCAAATAAGTGGTTTTGAAAATAAATGAACAAATGACAACAATGTATGTGCCACGTGATATTCTTCTATAATACTGATTTTAGAATAAGGTCCTTCCCAGGAACCTTCACATTTATACACTGTATACAGTTCTAGACAGGTTCAAACTGATACCCGTCATTCCAGTAAGCCTAGCAAGAAGCCAGAGCAACCCACACATCATGCAGTCAGTCATTCTCAACATTCAGACTCCATAGTTCCTCAGAGCTCCATCCAAGAGAAAACCTGATCTTTCCCCTATAAATTGCATCAGTAAATGCTTGAGATGAGAGCCTTCTACTGATAGTATACCACCTACATGGCAGAGCCTGGCAAGCTACCCATGTTTTATTTGATATGCCAAACACTAGTAACAATTATGGACCTCAATTCCATAACCTGGAGAATGGTTTGAGGCCTGTCCCTGGAGCAAGCATATGCCCTTGAGGTACACTTGCTTGCAACAGGACATATGGAGATGTTACTGGTGCCCGCTTGAGCAAATTGATGAACAACGGGAAGACAGTGATACAGTGATTGGGACTATATTGTACCTTTAGAACTATGGTGATATTTTTTAGCAGAACTATTCTATAAAAAAAACCTAATTCTTTACCGTGTCGATTAGTTTGGGGCAAGAATGACTGTATTATATGTTCCTTAGCTTACAACCATAGTTTCCATGGATCCAATGATGAGGCAAAGAGAGACATTATTCTGCAGATTGGTGACTCCAAAGTCAGGGAGTCAAGTTAGTCTTAGATTCACAGACACTCTGGTACTACTGTTTGGTTCTGATTCAGCAGCCCCTTGCAGACAAAATCTGTTTCCTGCTGCATTATCAGAATCCTGACTTCTTTATTTTCTATCAAGTTTGGTTGGTTCCGTTTACTTTCCGTTTACTTTACTTTCCATTTACTTTGTATAAAATGCTCTGAGATTATTCTGTAAGAAGAATTCTTGTCCTACTCCCTAGGCTCTTCACAGACTTAAGATACCTTTCTTTCTCTTCTCATTCCTTGTTGGTTTACCTTGCCCTGCGGATTTCACCTCAACTTCCACATCAGAAACACTTGGGTGACTATAAAATGGAGATGCCAAGCCTCCTAAGCATATCTAATTTCATTGGTTTTGAGGGACACCAAATTGTTGGTGTTTTTATTTAAAGAAGATAATTGGGGGCAAGAAAGAAAGCTCAACATTGAATATAGGAAAAAAGATACACATGATAACCCCTAAAAGTATGTATTGCAATTCACAATGTGTAAGAGAAGAAAGAGAGAGAGAGAGAGAGAGAGAGAGAGAGAGAGAGATAAAGAACCTGCCACAGAGGCAGGTTAGGGAGGGGGAGGGAATTGGGGACACTGGTGGTGGGGGAATGGGCACTAGTGGAGGGATGGGTGCTGGAACACTGTATGACCGAAACCCAAACATGAACATCTCTGTAAATGTATATCTCGCTGTGGTATAATAAATATTTAAAATAAAACAAAATAAAATATATGCTTCTGAATAATAAAAAAAAGAAAGAACGCTCAAGGGGTTGGGCACATGCTTTGGATGCTGGAAGTCTGGAGTACACCAGGGCACCCCTATGAATCATGAAGACAAAGCTAGAGTAATCCTCTGAGCACCTCAGAATATGGCTCCCCAAAAAACAAATTAGAAAATTGGCAATTCTAGTAAGAAACAGAATTGAAAACACCCTATTTTTCATGATTTGAGATACAAAGTTCCTATTTTTTCTTTCTCCTCAAATTTAGGTGAAACTTCCTGGTTAAAGTTTTAACAACTGAAAATTAACATAGTAAGAGTCAGAGAAATCTCAACTGATTAATCACACGCTTTGCCTGAAGAGACATGGATTCAATTCCTTGTGCTTTGCAGTTCCCCAAGTACCCCTGAGCACAGAGTTAGGAGTTGCCTCTAGGCACCACCAGGTTATCCCCCAAACCAAAAATAAATTAATAGGTGAATGAAATGCAGGTATTCACATAAAGCAAGTGGAGCATGATATTGTCGATCTAAACCCAATATAATTATAGGAGCAGTACACAATTGTTTTCACCTTGACTTGAAATTAGAATCCTCAGACTTTCATTTATTTTATTTTACTTTCGTTTTTTGGGTCACACCCAGTTGGTAGTACTCTGTGTTCCAGAGACCATGTGTAGTGCCAAGGATCCAACCAGCGTCAGCTGTTTGCAAAGCAAATAGCTGTCCTATCTCTCTGGCCCAATCTTCAGATAGTTTAAAAATTTAGGGTTGAGTGTTCCCAAATGGATTTAAGAATTAGTATACAAGAAACTATATTGGTATGAGACAAAAAGGTTTAATAAAAAAAAATCTTGAGAATCTGATCTAGTATTTTCTCTTCCCAAGCAATCTTTCCAGTCACTAATACTAGAGAAATAAAGGGGTCAAGACATGACACTTGCTTGGAGGAGAGGGTTGTCTTGAATGGAATATAGAAACAGGACACCCACACAAATGTGCTTCTCAGTGGGTGATGATGACAGCCCTCATAGCTGGACTGGTTTACCGCCCTCTCAGCACACCATTTTCAGAATTTTAGGTGTTAATTATCACTGAATACAACAACAATGATAGTTCATAGTCCTTCACTATGTTTTTCACAGTATATAAATGTTCAGAGGATCTGTGAATGGCTAATAAATATATGTCTATAATAGGTTTGACTAAAATAAAATGATTCACATTTAGAACAAAATGCCCACCCCCAAGCATTTAGGGCTGTTTTAGTTCATTATGTTCCATGCTTTTGGGTCCCTAATTCTTCTGTCAGCAATCAATGGAGATGATGATGGCATAAAAATCTGCATTTCTAACATCTATATTATCATGAAATATGAGCTGGTCTGTCTGAAGTAGATGATTAGTTTATAAAATGTGTTTTTGGATACATTTAATGAATGAGAGTTTTAAATCTGCCATTTATGTTGAATAGGCATTTATGGGCATATCGGGAACTTTAAGGATGGCAGTAAAAGAACTTGGAATCAATTGAGGGCTGAGCCTTAGCTGAGCAGTGCAAACTATTGACCTGAAATTGTTATGAGACTTGGTCATCTCTCTCAAAACATATTCTGGGATGTAAGCCAACAATAGCCATTTCTGTTTCTCTACCACCTTCTTTAATTTTTATATTTTGAGAATTTTAGCAGACTTGCTAGATTTAGATTTTGTTATCTTTCTTAGGATCTGGAAGATTCTAATACATGTAATTGAAAATTAAAAAGATGTGTCAAGTCAGAAAACCAGAGGGAGAGCAGAACACATGGTGTGTAATTCTTGAGAGACCCCCAGCCATGCTGCCTTTAAAAATTACAAAACCATTATGTAGGTTTAGTTTCTTTATTCTCATTTTCCCTATTAACGAAGAATGTCAAACATGGCCCAGCAACATTTAATAGCTTTTAAGAGATAAAGTGGAATCCAGGGACAGAGGAATGTCATATACTTTTAAGTACGAGATTTCATTCTTTTACAATGGTCATTGATATGGATAAATTATCAGCTAACAGACTTTTCTTTCACCCCCAACAGAGCTAAAGGTATTATTGCTGATTTCTTGAAAATTAACAGAGGATTGATGGAATAGAAAATTGTCAAAACATGATGGTCTCCTACTGCCATAACAAGAACAAAACAAGAACTGGAAACTAGATGGGGAACAGAAATCCATTTGTGACAAGTAATAATTAGCAGTGACTTGCAGGGTTTTAAGAAAAGGAAGAACAGAAAGAAAGAAAAAGAAAGAAAGGAAGGAAGGAAGGAAGGAAGGAAGGAAGGAAGGAAGGAAGAAAGAGAGAGAGAGAGAGAGAGGAAGGAAGGAAGGAAGGAAAGGAAGGGAAGGAAGGAAGGAAGGGGAAGGAAAGGAAGGAAGGAAGGAAGATAGAAAGAAAGAAAGAAAGAAAGAAAGAAAGAAAGAAAGAAAGAAAGAAAGAAAGAAAGAAAGAAAGAAAGAAAGAAAGAAAGAAAGAAAGAAAGAGAGAGAGAGGAAGGAAGAAAAGAAAGGAAAGAAAGAAAGAAAGAAAGAAAGAAAGAAAGAAAGAAAGAAAGAAAGAAAGAAAGAAAGAAAGAAAGAAAGAAAGAAAGAAAGAAAGAGAGAGAGAGAGAAAAAAAGAAAGAAAGAAAGAAAGAAAGAAAGAAAGAAAGAAAGAAAGAAAGAAAGAAAGAAAGAAGGAAGGAAGGAAGGAAGGAAGGAAGGAAGGAAGGAAGGAAGGAAGGAAAGAAAGAAAGAAAGAAAGAAAGAAAGAAAGAAAGAAAGAAAGAAAGAAGAGAAGGGAAAGGAAGAAAAGAAACAAAGGAAAGAAAGAAAGAAAGAGAGAGAGAGAAAGAAAAGAAAGAAAGAAAGAGAAAAGAAAGAAAGAAAAGAAAGAAAGAAAGAAAGAAAGAAAGAAAAGAAAGAAAGAAAGAAAGAAAGAAAGAAAGAAAGAAAGAAAGAAAAGCATGGAAGGGAGAGGTAAAATGAGAGAGATGGCTAAAGAAAGCAGGCACAGGGGAGAAAGGGAGAAGAAATCCATTTCTCCATATAGTTCTAAAGGAAACTTGTTTTGAAACTCCTCAAGGCACTCTTCGTTGGATACCATTCCCATAGATACAAACTGGTTAGAGTTAAGTTGTTCCTTTAGCCTCTTAAAGGAAGATGGCAACTGACCAATTCTCTCCACAACTATGCTCAGGAAGGCCCAGTGAAAATTGTCGCACTGAGCAAACTTCTTGACCTGCATTAAAAGATGATTAGGGCCATATGTTAACACAATTCCTGAGGCAGCATTCAGGCAGCATTCATATAGTAAAGTTACTGTTTTAGTACCTATGACTCTCCAACCACAAGTGGAAAAACAAGAACTAGTCATTTTTTTAAAATTCAACTTAATTTCAGACTCTGAACTTTCTATCATTCCTGTTTGGAGGAAAATATAAGGTCTGCCTTGAAACCTTTTCTGCTCCCTGGCCCCCAGCCACCCATGTGTCGTTGTTCTGGAATTTTGCACACCACCAAATAGACTCAAGAGGAGTAGGTCTGAGCTAGCTCAAGGCTGTTGGTTAAAGTGAAAGATCTCCAGCAGAGAGACTGAGTGCACTGCTAGAGGGCAGGAGGAAAGTGTGTTTGTGTAGTTGGGTAAGGAGAACACTTGTCACTTGTCACTTATCTTCCGGTTGTTCATCGATTTGATGAAGCTGGAGCCAGTAACATCCTCATTCGTTGGGAATGAGGTTCACTATTGTTACTGTTTTTGACATATAGAATACACCACAGGTAGCTTGCCACGCTCTGCCGTGGCTCTGGGTTCATCCGAGACTCTATACTGAACAAAAATTAATAAACTAGGGAAATAATTACTTATACTGCAATGGAATTCCTATCTCCATGAAAAGGTTCATTGGGTCACAGTTCTTTTTTGGGTCTAGATTACATTCAGAACACCAAAGCAAAGAAATAAGGTTTGAGAAATAAGGTTCTCAGTATAATTGGTTATTTAGAAATATTCCTCTTCAAAGTTTCCCAGACATATTTGAACAATAAACACCTGCTTAAGAAAATCCCTACCCCATAGAAATCTTTAAATGAACTGACAGAAAGCAACTCTCCCTCACCCTGAATTTATTCAAGGCCAACTACCACACCCGGATTTTTTTTTTGCACTCCTAAGGGTGATATTGTCCACTCTAGGAAACACTGAAGATTTCCTGACTGTGCAATACTTAGAAATCTATAAATACAACCCAAGAGAGCCTTGCCTAGTTGACAGAACTACAAACAGCAAAGCTTGGCCTAGAGAGAAAGAGTACATGAGTACATGAGTGGTAAGTTGCTTCACACGGGCCAATCTAGGTTCAAACTAGGGCACCACATATGGTTCCCAAGAGTAATAACTGAGCATAGATCCAGGATTAAGTCCTTAATACCCCTGGATGTGGCTCTTAAAACCAAACTTACCACCTTATCAAAAATCCTTTAAGGGCTAAGTAAACAGACCTTTGCTTTCTTCCTCCATTGTGGGATAGGAATAAGTTGGTATTGGGAGTTGGACTTTAGAAGAAGACAGCAGTAGAGACAGCCCACATTTCTATTCCGTGTGCCCAAATAGAGCCAGAAGCAAGACTTCAATAGAAAGGAACAAAAAGCTTCAATCTAAGCAGTAAATTTGGAAGCGTGCACATCTAAAGACGAGACTATAGCTGTAGCTGAGAATGAGCAGAAATGTCATGGGATCTCTTTGAAATGCCTACCAGATCACAAGTTTCTTGATTGTACCTCACACAGATAAACCCCAGTTTCCCATATCCTTTGTTCCAGAATGGTAGCCTGTGTGTCCATGTCTCCTGCCTTGCCAGCCATGGCCAGGACCTGAACACCTGAACACCCTGTGAGCTAGTTTTTTCTGCCTCTTTGGGTATTTCCTGAAGGCAGCAGCTGGTTCTGCTCCAGCACCTTCCTCCTAGGGAATGTTTTTATCTTTCTACTCTGCTTTTCCTGCAATCATTTTCTTACTTATGCATCCTCTTCTGCTCCTCAAGGTGTTGCAGGGGTGGCTGCAGTGCTCAGCTGCATCAACAGGTGGCAGAGAGGGAGGCAGGCTTGTGTACACACAGCTCTGTCCCATGGGCCCTGGATGGTTAATGGTCTGACACAGAAAAGACTTGGCCCCCTGGTCTGAACCAGAGTCACGGCAGAGCCTGGCAAGCTACTCATGGTGTATTTGATATGCCGAAAACAGTAACAATAATGGACCTCATTCCCAATGAATGGAGACGTTATTGGTGCCCGCACGAGCAAATCGATGATCAATGGGAAGACGAGTGACAAGTGAAGCTATGCATACTCTTTAAAACATGTAAATTCTTTGGTGGACTTAGTTTTCCTATTTTAGAAAGAAAATCAAGAAAGGATGGGAGGTACTTTTGCTTTTTACACCTGAAGTCATGAAGCACAGAATTTGAATACAGAAAGAGGGTGAGAAGAAAATTCAGGTAATGGAAGAATAAATTCAATACCAAAGTTTCATTAAGTCCAAGTTTAATCTGGTGGAATTCTTTATATGACCTAATCTTATTATTAAATACAACAGGAAAATGTAGAAGACAATGCCAATCGTAATATGTTTTATAACTCTCTGATTTCTGAGTGAAAGATGGTTTTTGATACCACCTGGGTTCAAATTCTAATTCAGTCAGGTCAGTCTGTGACCATCTATACATTACTTAATCTCTTTGTGACTCTGCCTTTCCTGCTCAGTTGTAACAGACATCACAAACCATATCTTAGCACTCTGGAACCTAGTGGGTTTCCACACAGTTGGCTGTTCCAGCCCAACCCCTGACTCTCCACCCTTCTTACCACCCTACAAAATATTGTTATAATCTTTGCCTTTCATTTGTTAAATAATTCCTCAAATTGCAACTGACATACATTATCTCTATCTGTTTTTTTGTTTGATAAACAGTATCCTTCATTTTTCATACTTCATATCACTAATTCCTGACCAAAAGGGTGAGCTAGTGGTTTGATTCTAAGATAAATCAATCATAAGACAGCAATATTCCATGTTGGATCACTTGTCACTTCACTTGTCACTTGTTTTCCCATTGGTCATCGATTTGCTTGAGCGGGCACCAGTAACATCTCCTTTCAGTGGGAATAAGGTCCATTATTGTTACTGATTTTGGCATATTGAGTACATCACGGGTACCTTGCCAGGCTCTGCCATGGCTCTGGGTTCATCTCAGAGGGCCCAGTCTTTTTCTGTGTCAGACCATCAACTGTCCATGGCCCACAGGGCAGAGCCTGGGGGTGTAGACAAGTCTGTCTCCTGTCTGCCACCTGCTGACACAGCCACGAGGGACAGGACCAGGTTGTATATAATTTTGAATCTCTTTGCCAAGGGCTCCAATCAGAACTAGATTTTTCAACTCTGCTACCGGATTCAGGAATCAGATGCCATTGGGCTACATTGGCACGTGATAGGGTCCAATGGAAATGTTACTGGCACACAATCGAGCAAATCGATGATTAACAGGATTCAAGTGATCAAGTGCTACCGGAAGTCAACATCTCTCTGCTTCAACTCTGCCCTATTATTGGCCCCCACGAACAATTCTTTCATATTGTACAAACAAACATCAAAGAGTTAACTTCATAACTGACTTTGCTGATTTAAAAAATGTGTATTTATTTATGTTTACTTTTTCAGGGTGGCATAAGTGTCAGGTTCAGGCAAATGTAGAAGACAATGCCAATTGTCTTCACTTCAGGGACTATTCCTGGCTCAATGTTCTTGGGTTGCTATCTGAGGCGATTGGGGGCGTGTGGTACTGGGATTCAACCCCATGCCGCCTCCATACAAAGTATGTGATTAAGCCCTCTGAGTTATATCTTCCAGGCCTGGACAATTGCCTATAGTTATTTGGACAAATAACATTCTTAATTTTAACTTTCTCACTTAGCAGCTCAGCATGTCCTGTTTCTGCTCATAGTTTGTCGGATGCTATGGGAAAGAGATTTAGGGGCCAGGCTTTCTTTCTCCTAAATTACTAAAAGGTCAGTCACTCATTCTTTGAGAAGAGAGATCATCGATGTGTTGAAAATGTTCCTCCAATAATTTTCCATCCCTGAGGGTTCACATTTGATAGTTTTTAATCTTTATGAAATGTGAGTCCCAGGGAATAAACGGTCCCTAGTGTCCTCTGCCTCACTATTGAGTCTGTTGGTGATGCCCTCGAAATATGTCTAATCCTGACCACTAGATCCATTGTGTTGCTATGTTGCTCCTTCTGCTGAGTTTTTTCACCCTTAATCCTTTACAGTGCTTTTAACTCCTTCACTTTACACAATGTGATTTCTGTCTCAAACTCAAGTATCATCTAAATTCATTGATCCAGCGATAACTTGTCACTCCTTATTTCTTTCAGTTTCATAGTATAATTTTTTTATTCCTTCTCATTTAATTGTGGAAAGAGAAACAGAGTTCATGTAGCCAGTCACTATGCTTTTTTGTACAATAAGTTTCTTGAATTAGGGGCCAGAGCAATAGTACAGCGGGTAGGACACTTGCCTTGCATATAATTATATCCCAGATTTGATCCCAGGACCTCATATGGAGTGATCCCTAAGCACTGAGCCAGGAGTAAAGCCTGCGTCTTCCTGCCAGGAGTGATCCCTAAACTCCTTCACTTTACACAATGAGCCAGGAGTAAAGCCTGCATCTTCACTCAGGCTTTACTGGGTAAAGACTATCACTGGGTTTGGGTTCCCAAAACAACAAACAAAAAAACAGTTTCTTATGTACTGTCGTTGGTAATCAGAAGATAAAGTCTTTTAATAAACAATTTCTCCTCTCTATAATTTTTGAGAATCAGTTTTAATCTAAAATCAACTTTCTACTGATGTTGAAGATAGTTAACTTTTTTGAACAGTTATGATAAAAATAATAATCCATTGCAGTATCATAATTCATTTGAGCATCAAACATAAGAATCAGTAAAATTCAGTAAAATGTTTTAAAACTATGACTTTGGTTTTACCTTCAGAATTTATTAAAACATTGGCCATTTAAAATTAAATTTAGCATCAAATGTAGCATCCTGACTCTGTTAAGAACCATCCTTCTGGTTAACCAAAAGATTGGTGAAGTAAAATTTTCTTAATGTAAAAAATCCCAGCCAATAAGCTTCTCATATTTAGAATGAAAATTATCTAAAGTCTACTTTATAGTACTATTGTGGCTCATATCATTGATAAAGACTCAGTAAATGTTAGCTTTTATGATATTTTGAAGATTATCATTCCACGTTTTGAAAATGTGATACAGAGAACACAATTCTATTGAGAATTGTCTTAAAATTTGTTTTCCTACTTAGAATCATGTTTAATAGCAACTCAAAGCATTCACTATCATAACTCCAATTTCATTTTCAAATATCACATCCTTTAAATGCTATTCTATGAGATACTGAATTAACCAGTTCAGGAAAATTGTATTGAATAACAATAAATTGTACTTCCTTTGGGGAAAGGAATTTAACCTTTTGTATGCAAGCATAACATCTCAAGATTGGGACTTGGGTCCAATATGAATGGACCCACCAAGACTACCATAAAAAAAAAGCTAACAAACTTAGATGCACTAATAAAAAAGTTCTGAATACGGGGCCGGAGCGATAGCCCAGCGGGTAGGGAGTTTGCCTTACACACGGCTGGCCCATGCCGGCCCGGTTCTATCCCCGGCATCCCATATGGTCCCCCAAGCACCGCCAGGAGTAATTCCTGAGTGCAGAGCCAGGAGTAACCCCTGAGCATTGCCGGGTGTGACCCAAAAAAGGAAAAAAAAAAGTTCTGAATACGTAACTGTAAAGAATCTAATGTTAAATAATGTTTTCTAGTCTGCATATTTTAGGGGTCAATGTCAAGATAAAATATGTCCCAAGATGAAGGAACTAGATTTAGGTCACATGCATAATTTTAGAATAACTTGGAGGGACTTTGCCATCTCTACTGGCTCATCTATATGTATATCTCTCTGTATCTCAAACCCTCTACTTGCTCACTCAACTCTCCAGATAAAATGAACCTCTGAGAAAATATCCCCACGTCTTTCTTAAACCAGGAATGGATTACCCTCCTTCCTGCCAGGAACCTTCATACTTGACCTTTGCCTTGCATTCACATCTCACATCCTCTACTTGCTCATTCAACTCTCCAAGCCCACATCCACACCCCGTGCTCCTAAGTCTGTTACCCACCGCTTGTACCATGAACAAGCAGTGGGACATCTCTAACCTCTAAGATAATTACTAGAAAGACATCATTGTGAGGGTGTTTAGTAAGTCGAAAGAAATGATGTACAGATAGTAAAAATATGAGAATAATAAAGGTGGAGATGAGAAAAGTATAATCAGAAGTGACAAAAAGAATAAGGTATGTAAAATTAAAAAACTCAGAGCAAGACCTTAGCAACAGAGTAACATATCTGAGTGAGAAACTGTGAGTTAGAGAGGAACAATGGAAGAATCATAGGAGCCCTAAGGAACATGAGCGAGAATTTACAAAAAAAAACAGTAGTCAGAGCAAGCATAAATAAGAATTCTGAGAGTAGAGGAGTAAGGCTCTCAAATCCAGGAGGCCCAAAGGTCCCAGAAAAAAATAAACAGACCCAAATAAAAAAATTGCTCTTCAAAATGTAATCAGAATGACAAAGGCCAAAGACAGAGACAGAATATTGAAAACAGCAAGATAAAAAAAAAATGAAACTTTCATACAAAAAAACTCCCATAAGAATCAGAGTAGATCTAAAATAAAACTCTTAGGCCGTTTGGTATGGTTTAGTGAAAACAAAAAGACAATGAACACCTCATCAAGAAGACTCTATCATCTATCTAGATTGTTATTCAGATTTGAAGAAACTGTACAAAGTTTATGAAAAAATCAACAGCTTAGGGAATTTATAGCCTCGAGACCAATTTCGCAAGAAATAGTAGAGGATATTCTTTAAAAAGATAAAGCAAAGGGGACAGGAGTGATAATACAGTCAGTCAGTATATGGAGCTTGCATTTACACAGAGCAGACCTGGTCTTAACCCCAGCAGTCCTTGGAGTCCCACCAGAAGTCAACCCTAAGCAGAAGGAAATCCTGAACATCACGAGGTGTGGCCCAGAAGGAAGGAAGGAAGGAAGGGAGGGAGGGAGGGAGGGAGGAGAGAGAAAGAAGGAAAGAAGGAAAGAAAGAAAGAAAGAAAGAAAGAAAGAAAGAAAGAAAGAAAGAAAGAAAGAAAGAAAGAAAGAAAGAAAGAAAGAAAGAAAGAAAGAAAGAAAGAAAGAAAGAAAGAAAGAGAAAGAAAGAAAGAAAGGAAAGAAAGAAAAAAAGAAAGAAAGAAAGAAAGAAAGAAAGAAAGAAAGAAAGAAAGAAAGAAAGAAAGAAAGAAAGAAAGAAAGAAAGAAAGAAAGAAAGAAAGAAGGAAAGAAAGAAAGAAAAAAAAGAGAAAGAAAAGAAAAGAAAAGAAAGAAAGAAAGAAAGAAAGAAAGAAAGAAAGAAAGAGAGAAAGAAAGAGAGAGAAAGAAAGAAAGGAAAGAGAGAGAGACAGAAGGAAAGAAAGAAAGAAAGAAAGAAAGAAAGAAAGAAAGAAAGAAAGAAAGAAAGAAAGAAAGAAAGAAAGAAAGAAAGAAAGAAAGAAAGAAAGAAAGAAAGAAAGAAAGAAAGAAAGAGAGAGAGAGAGAGAGAGAAGGTGGGAGGGAGGGAAGGGAGAAGGGGATGGATAGAGAAGGGGAGGGAGGAAAGGGCAGAGGAAAGAATGAAAGGAGAGAGAGCAATGAAGAATGAGTTGATGGAGGAAGGCAGGCAGGCAGGCAAAGATAAGGCAAATGTTTCAATATTTCAGGACTGAATATGGCATTCACTTATGACGCTCAGGGTAAGATTAAGAAATAAGAGTGGCTCTATTCATGTGTATAATTGTAACCAACACCACACACACACACACACACACACAAATACCTTTATCAAACATGGAATACAAAAAATATAGTAAGCAAATAATAAACAGCCAAAGGCTTTAGAATTGGAGAGTTAGTCTGAAACTGAGCTTAAAGTGAGGCCATGTGTGCTGGACGGTGTCTTTGGGACATTGGTGAAGAGACTGGCAATCCTGTGCTGGGTTTGATGGTGAAAAATGTCTGCATGAAACTATCATTAACCATATTTTAAAGCATGGTAACTTAATAAAATGAGGTCAAAATCAGATGACCAAAATAAAAACGTGAAAATTAAGGACTTACTAGAAATATTTACCCCAACAAAATAGTACTTGATCTGTACTATGGGATAAATATTCCCTGTGCTCTAAAAGAAATCCCACAATTACGTTTGTTCTGTTTTGGGGTCACACCTGGTGACGCTCAAGGGTTACACCTGGCTCAGCACTCAGGAATCACTCCTGGTGGTGCTTAGGGGACCACCTAGGATGCCAGAGATCAAACCTGGGTTGGCTGCCTATAAGGCAAATAACCTGCTGTATTATCACTCTGGCCCCTCATTGTGGGATATTAAAGGCACAGTACCTCCCAAGGTCCATTAAGACAGTCCTGGAAGAGGACCAGAGGCATGGAGCCCTGAGCAGAGTCAACTTGACTCTCTTCAGGTTCCTTCTGAACAGAGGAGCCTGCACAGACCCTCCAAAGAGAGGGCAGTCTGCAGGAGAAATGGCCAGAGAGACAGAGGTCCAGGAGAGATGTCTGAGAGAGCAAGAAGGAAGATGAAACAAAGTAACATTAAAGAACCTCTAGCCTTGCTGTTATTAGATGAACAGGTCAAGGAAATGGTGTTGGCCCTGGACACGGGCGGGGGTGGGGGGGGGGGGGAGGTTGTTGGTAGACCCAGCTATGCCCCCACCAGCATCGGCTGCCATGGTCACCCCTGAACCCGCAATAATGTTAAGGATATGAAATACACATTCCATTTTACTCTGTAGATTATCTCTCAAATATCCCTGGTAAAAGCTGTAAGAATTGTACTACCCTGTATCTGAAAATTAAAGTTTTTGTAAAACATCCAAATGAAAGCTCAAATCTCTCATGTGCAAACAATGAGCTGTCTTTAAGATGTAATAAATACAGTGAAGGAGTCCTCTGATGCCAAGACCCAGAAGTGCCACCAGCTAATAGAATATTGTAATTTTAAAGAATGTTCAAAAGTGATTAAAGGAGGTACAATTTTCAGCGGTGTAAAGAAAATAATAAGACCTACAAAGCTGGCTTTCTACTATAGATAAGAGACACAATACTGAAGTCACATGGTCAAAAAAGGAAACACAAAGACATGACTCATATTTACAGCAGACCTATCAAATGGAACCCCCTGGGCCTGAGGTCAATGGTGGGAAATTAAAAAAAAAAAGAAAAGAAAAGCTTAATGAAACGAAGACCTCACCAAAATACGTCACTCAGCCAGACTCTTATTCAAATTGAAAGGAATGAGACACAACTTTACAGGTAAACAATTCAGGAACTTCATAGATTCAAAATTAATTTTAGAAGAATAGAAGGGGATACTTTAGGCAAGACAAACCCCGCAATTACACCAAACATCCACAAAACACAACAATAAACTCCAAGACAATAATTGCTCTCAATATCAATGGTCACAATTCACCAATTAAGAGACACAGAGTGGTTAAGGTTATCCATAACATTTTTCAAAGAAATTGATCAAACATTTCTGAAATTCATATGGAATGATAAATCTCCACAAATAGCTAAAGCAATCCTTAAGAAAAAGAAGATGGAAGGCATCACCTTCCCTAACTTCAAACTGTACCATAAAGCAGGAGAAATTGAAACAGCATGGTGTTGAAATAAAAACA
The DNA here is from genome assembly GCA_021461705.1 of Cryptotis parvus. Classification (NCBI taxonomy): domain Eukaryota; kingdom Metazoa; phylum Chordata; class Mammalia; order Eulipotyphla; family Soricidae; genus Cryptotis; species Cryptotis parvus. The sequence continues at coordinate 38,137 of JAJIBD010001835.1, forward strand.
GATCCACAGACCATGGAATGGAATTGAATATCCTACCATATATCCTTAAATATATAATCATTTACTCTTTTGTGAAGGACAAAGTAATCTCAATTGGAGCAAGAAAATCCTCTTCAATAGGTGGTGTTGGGATAAAGGGAAGCTACATGCAAATAAAATGAACTCAGACCCCTTTCCAATGCCAGGAACCAAAGTCAGATCAAAATGGATTAAAAACCTTAACATCATCCCATAAAGTAATAAAAGAAAACATACGAAGAGCCCTCCATGATATTAAAACTAAAGGCTTCTTCAAAGACAAAATAAAATCACCGACCAAGCGGAAACAAAGATAAACAAAAGAGACTACATTAAACTAAGAAGCTTCTGCACCTCAAAAGAAAATTGTGTCCAAGACACAAAGAGAGCCTACCGAATGGGGAAAAGTGTTTACTCAATACCCATATGATAAGGAGTTCACTTGATCACTTGACATCCAGTTATTCATTGATTGGCTCGAGTGGGTGCCAGTAACATTTTCATTTGACCCTATCACGTGCCAGTGTAGCCCAATGGCATCTGGTTGCTTCAAAAATACAAAGAGCCTCAAACCGTTCTTTCAGGGTTTTGACAAAGAAGTCTTCAGGGTTTGAAGAAGTCTGACCATCTTGTAGGTGGGCAGCCACATGATCTTTTGACATTCTATGGGATCCAGTCAGTAACAGCTCTAGTCCAGTGGCCGTCTCCAAATCACATTACATGTCCAGCCCATCTGATTGTCGATGCCTTGACAAACAAGACAGCATCCCTGAAACAGCGACAGAGGTTGGAGCTCCGGATTCCTTCTTTCACTTGAGTGAGGCGTGATATTCCAAGCATAGCTCTTTCAATTCCTCTTTGGGAGACCCGAATAGAATTCTCATCCTACTTTTGTAGGGCCCAGGTCTCTGAGGAGTATGTTAATGCAGGGAGAACGGTGGAGTTGAAGAGATATGCCCAGAGCCAGAGGTTGTTTGTCTTTTTAGCTATTTCTTCGATGCTTTTGAAGGCATTCCATGCTGCTCTCTTCCTCCTCCACAGCTCAGGTTTTAAGTCATTCATCATGTTGACTTCTCGACCTAGGTACATATAACTGCTGCATTCAGAGATGTTTGTTCCATTGAGAGTGAATGGGGCCTCTGGAACTAGTTCATTTCTCATGAACATAGTTTCGTTCAGATTCAGCTGCAGACCTAGTTTTCCACATTCTCACTTGAAGTCAGCCAGCATTAGTGCCACTTGGCTAATGTTTGGTGTTATTAGAACGATGTCATCAGCAAAGCAGAGGTGGTGTAGTTGCCGACTGTCTATCTTCACTCCCATTCCTTCCCATTCTAATTGTCGCATGATGTTCTCAAGGGTGGCACTGAAGAGTTTTGGTGAAATGGTATCATCCTGCCAAACCCCTCTTTTGACATTGACGATCACTTCTTTGTAGATTGGTGAGATCCTGGTGGTGAATCCATAATACACCTCACGAAGGATCTTGATGTATTGGGTTTGAACGCCCTGTTCTGCTAGGGCTTCAATAACCACTTCAGTCTCCAAAGAATCAAAGGCTTTCTTTAAACCAATGAACGTGAGACAGAGTGGCATCTTGAACTCCCTACAAACTTCAAGCTTGGTTGAACTCCCTACAAACAAATGAGCTTGGTTACCGTGTGGATATGGTCGACTGTGCTGAAACCTTTTCAGAAGCCAGCTTGCTCGCTTTGTTGTCCTTCATCTAATGTTCTGCCAATCCTGTTCAGGATGACTTGAGTGAACAGCTTGTAGATGACAGGAGTTAATATCCAGAATATATAAGGCGCTCATAGAAGTTTAAAAGAAAAAAATCCAAACCTGGGGTTGTGATAGTACAGTGAATAGGGCAATTGCTTTGTACTTTGCTGACCCAGGGTTCAATCCCTGGCATCTCCTATGGCCTCAAGCACTGCCAGTATTAATTCCTGAGTGCAGAGTCAGGAGTGTAAGACCTGATCATCGTCGGCTGTAACCCAAAAAGAAAAAAAAATCCAACCCTATCAAAAAATAGGAAGAAGACAGCCCTTTTGGAAAACAATATGGATATTCCTCCAAAAACTTGATATTTGAGTTCCATTTGACCCAGCAATACTATTCCTGGGAAACAACAGCAGGAACACGATCTGCATTTCTATATTCATTGCAGCTATATTCACAACAGCCAGAATCTGGAAAAAACCTGAATGACTGAGAACAGAAGACTTGCTAAAGAACCATGGTGCATCTGCACAATGGAATACTATGCAGCTGTCAGAAAAAATAAAGTCATGAAATTTACCTGCAAATGGATAGACATGGAGGTTATCATACTGAAATTAGTCAGAAGGGAAAGGACAGATATAGAATGACTACATTCACTAATGGGGTATAAATATATACTAGTGTTCTACTAATTGTGGGAAATGGCATATTGCCAGACTAGAACTCAGCATTGAATGTACACAAAGTATTCAAATGATAAACCCTAAATGTCTGGAGGGTAAGCCACAATGTGTAAGCTAAAAGAGAGAGAGAGAGAGAGAGAGAGAGAGAGATGGATATAGAGACACAGAGAGGGAGAGAGAGACAGAAGAAAAGAAAAAAGTCCCTGCTATAGAGGCAGGCTTGGGGAGGTAGGAGAGAATTTGGTGGAGACACCAGTGGAGACACTGGTGGTTGGAATAGGTCACTGCTGGAGGGACTGGTGCTGGATCACTGAAAGACTAAAACCCAATCATAAACATCTTTGTAATTGTATATCATGGTGGTATAATAATTTTTTTTAAATTTTTTTATTTTTACAATTAGAAAGATATACAATTAAAAAGTTCATGTTTGGGTTTTGGTCATACAGTGTTCCAGCACCCATCCCACCACCAGTGTCCATCTCCCACCACCAACTCCCCAGTTCCCTCTCCCCTTCCCCAGCCCTCCTCCATGGCAGGTTCTTTATTTCTTTCCCTTTCTCTCTCTTTCTCTTTTCCTTCCCCCCCAGACTATGGATTACAGAACATATATTAAAGGGTTGCCATGTGTATCTTTTTGCCTCTATTTAAAGTTCAGTTCTAGGTTGGCATTAGTACCCACGACAATTGTTAGCACACTGTTCCATTTTCTGTCTTACCTAGCCTCTGACTCCCACACGGTTGTGATAATTTCCACCTTTGACAAGACCTCCTGATATATGTTTCACTTGACCTTGGATATTGGTATCATAATATGTACATATATACTTATGTTAGGCAGATAAATGCAGTCATTCTGTATCTGTCTCTCTCCTTCTGGCTAATTTCACTCAACATAATCTTCTCCATGTCCATCCATTTATAGGCAAATTTTATAACTTTTATTTTTCCGAACAGCTGCATAGGATTCCATTGTATAGATGGACCAAAGCTTTTTTATCCAGTCATCAATTTTCGGGCACTCTGGTTCCTTCCAGATTCTGGCTATTGTGAATAATGTTGCTATGAACATAAAAGTAGGGATGGTGTTTCCGCTGCATATTTTTGGTTTCCCAGAGTAGATCCCCAGGAGTGGTATGACTGGGTCAAATGGGAGTTCAATTTCTAGTCTTTGGAGGAATGTCCATACTGTTTTCCAGAAAGGCTGTACCAGCCGGCATTCCCACCAACAATGGATGAGTGTCCCCTTTTCCCCACATCCACACCAGCACTTGTTGTTCTTGCTCTTTTGAATATGTGCCAGTCTCTGTGGTGTAAAGTGGTATCTCATTGTTGTTTTGATTTGCATCTCTCTGATGATTAGTGATGGTGAGCATTTTTTCATGTTTTTTTGGTCATTTGAATTTCTTCCTTGCTGAAATTTCTGTTCATTTTTTCTCTCCATTTTTTGATGGGGTTGTTTGTTTTCTTCTTGTAAAGTTCTACCAGTGCCTGATATATCCTGGATATTAACCCCTTATCAGATGGGTATTGGGTGAATATTCTTTCCCATTCTGTGGACTCCTTTTGTATCTTAGTCACTGTTTCTTTTGAGGTGCAGAAGCTTTTTAGTTTCATGTAGTCCCATATGTTTAACTTTTCTTCTAGTTGCTTTGTTAGTGATGTTTCACCTTTGAAGATGCCTTTAGCTTCAATGTCGTGGAGGGTTTTTTCCTATATATTCTTCAATGTACTTTATGGATTCAAGTCTGATATTGAGATCTTTAATCCATTTTGATCTGATTTTTGTGCATGGTGTTAGACACAGGCAGGTCCAAATTCATTTTTTCACATGTCGCTGCCCAGTTTTCAAAACACCACTTGTTGAAGAGGCTTTCCTTACTCAATTTTAGACTCATTGCACCTTTATCAAAGATTAAATGATCATGTGTTTGAGGTTGGGTGTCAGGATACTCAATTATATTCCATGGGTCCACAGGTCTGTTTTTTATTCAAATACCATGCTGTTTTAATTACTACTGCCTTGCAGTACAGTTTGAAATTGGGAAAGGTGATGCCTCCCATCTTCTTTTTTCCGAGGATTGCTTTAGCTATCCTTGGGGTTTATTGTTCCATACAAATTTCAGGAGTGTTTGGTCAATTTCTTTGAAGAATGTCATGGGTATCCTTATAGGGACTGCATTGAATCTGTACAGAGCTCTAGGGAGTATTACCATTTTGACAATATTGATTCTCCCCATTCATGAGCAGGGAATATGTTTCCATTTCCTTGTGTCCTCTTTTATCTCTTGGAGCAGTGCCTTGTAGTTTTCTTTGTACAGATCCTTTACACACTTGGGTAAGTTGCTTCCAAGGTATTTGATTTTCTGTTGCACAACTGTGAATGGAATTTTTTCTTAATATCCCTTTCTTCTCTTTCGTTATTTGTATATAGGGAAAGCCACCGACATTTGGGTGTTGATTTTGTATCCTGCCACTCTACTATATGCGTCTATTGTTTCTAGGAGTTTTTTGGTAGACAGTTTAGGGTTCTCTAGGTATAATATCATGTCATCTGCAAATAATGATAGCTTGACGTCTTCCTTGCCTATCTGGATGCCCTTGATGTCCTTTTCTTCTCTGATTGCTATGGCAAGTAGTTCCAGTACTATATTGAATAAAAGAGGTGAGAGTGGGCAACCTTGTCTTGTCCCTGATCTCAGGGGGAAGGCTTTCAACTTTTCCCCATTGAGAATGATGCTCGCTGTGGGCTTTGGTAGATGGCTGTAACTATCTTGAGGAAAGTCCCTTCAATTCCCATTTTCTGGAGGGTTTTAATCATGAATGGGTGTTGGAACTTGTCAAATGCTTTCTCTGCATCTATTGATAGGATCATATGGTTTTTATTTTTTCTTTTATTGATATGATGTATTATGTTGATTGACTTGCGAATGTTGAACCATCCTTGCATTCCCTGGATGAATCCTACTTGGTCATGATGTATAATCTTCTTGATGAGTCTTTGGATTCTGTTTGCTAGTATTTTGTTGAAGATCTTAGCATCCGTGTTCATCAGGGATATTGGTCTGTAGTTTTCTTTCTTTGTGTTGTCTCTCCCTGCTTTGGGTATCAGGGTGATATGTGCCTCGTAGAAACTGTTTGGGAGTGTTTCTGTTTCTTCTATTTCCTGGAAGAGCTTGAAAAGGACTGGCAGTAGGTCCTTAAAGGTTTGGTAGAGTTCACTAGTGAATCCGTCTGGACCTGGGCTTTTGTGTTTGGGAAGGCTTTTAATTACTGTTTCTATTTTCTCAATGGTTATAGGCTTATTCAGGTATTGGAGGTCTTCTTGTTTCAGCCGTGGGAGGTTATAGGACTTCAGGAATTGATCCATTTCTTCTAGATTCTCATGTTTCACGGCATACAGGCTCTCAAAGTAATCTCTGATGATCTTTTGGATTTCTGTGGTTTCTGTTGTGATGTCACCATTTTTATTTCTGATTCTGTTTATTTGGGTTCTCTCTTTCCCTGTCCTTACAAGTCTTGCCAATGGTTTGTCAATCTTGTTTATTATTTTAAAAAAACAGCTCTTGGTTTCATTAATCTTTTGGATTGTTTTTTTTGGTTTCCAACTCATTAATTTCCTCTCTAAGTTCTATTATTTCCCTTTTTCTGCCTGGGTTGGGCTCCTTTTGTTGGTCTTTTTCTAATGTCTTCAGCTGTGTAGTCCGTTTATTTATGTGGGCCCTTTCTTGTTTCCTGATGGCCTGCAGAGCTATAAACTTCCCTCTTTTTTTTTTCTTTTTCCTTTTTTTTTTTTTTTTTAATTTTTTTTATTTACCACCGTGAAACATACAATTACAAAGGTGTTCATAATTGGTTCTTGGTAATACAGTATTCCAGCACCCATCCCCTCCACCAGTGCCCCATTTCCACCACCAATGTACCCCTCCCCTCCCATCCCCCACCCGCCTTTAATAGCAGGTACCCCAGTTTCCTCTCTTTCTCTCTCTCTCTCTATCTCTCTCTCTCTGTCTCTGCATCTCTCTCCCTCTTATTTTACACATTGTGGCTAGCCCTGCAGATAGTTAGAGTTAATCACTTAAGTCTTTTTGTGTATATTCAGTGGTGAGTTTTAATCTGCCATTACAATTTCCCATATTTATTAAAACACTTGTATCTATATCCTATTAATGAATGCAGTCATTCTATATCTGTCCTTTTCCTTCTGACTAATTTCACTCAGCATGATAGACTCCATGTCCATCCATTTGCAGGTAAATTTCATAATTTCATCTTTTCTGACAGCCGCATAGTATTCCATAGTGTAGATGAACCACAGTTTCTTTAGCCAGTCCTCTGTTCTCGGGCATTTAGGTCGTTTCCAGATTCTAGCTATAGTGAATAGCGCAGAGATGAATAAAGAAGTACAGATAGTGTTTCTGCTATGTGTTTTTCGGTCTCTAGGGTATATTCCCAGGAGTGCTATTGCTGGATCAAATGGGAGCTCAATATCTAGCTTTCGGAGGAATGTCCATATTGTTTTCCAAAAGGGCTGGACCAGTCGGCACTCCCACCAGCAGTGGATGAGAGTCCCTTTTTCCCCACATCCACGCCAGCACCGGTTGTTCTTGCTGTTTTGGATGTGTGCCAGTCTCTGTGGGGTGAGATGGTACCTCATTGTTGTTTTGATTTGCATCTCCCTGATGATCAAAGATGAAGAGCACTTTTTCATATGCCTTTTGGCCATTCGAATTTCTTCTTTTTTGGAAGCTTCTGTTCATTTCTTCTCCCCCATTTTTTTGATGGGGTTGGCTGTTTTCTTCTTGGGGAGTGCTACCAGTGCCTGATATATCCTGGATATTAACCCCTTGTCGGATGGGTATTGGGTGAATATCCTTTCCCACTCTGTGGATTGTCTTTGTATCTTGGTCACCGTTTCTTTTGAGGTGCAGAAGCTTTTCAATTTTATATAATCCCATTTGTTTATCATTGCTTCCATTTGCTTGGTCTTCAACAAAATACTAGCAAATAGAATCCAAAGAGTCATCAAAAAGATTGTACACCATGACCAAGTGGGATTCATCCCGGGAATGCAAGGATGTTTCAACATCCGCAAGTCAATCAACATAATACATCATATCAAAAAAAAGAAAAATAAAAACCATATGATCATATCAATAGATGCAGAGAAGGCATTTGACAAGATTCAACACCCGTTCATGATGAAAGCTCTCCGTAAAATGGGGATTGAAGGAACCTTCCTCAAGATAATCCAAGCCATCTACTACAAGCCCACAGCGAGCATCATTCTCAATGGGGAAAAACTGAAAGCCTTCCCCTTAAGATCAGGGACAAGACAAGGCTGCCCGCTCTCACCACTTCTATTCAATATAGTACTGGAAGTACTTGCCATAGCAATCAGGGAAGAAAAAAGACATTAAGGGCATCCAGATAGGAAGGGAAGAAGCCAAGTTATCACTATTTGCAGATGACATGATATTATACCTGGAAAACCCAAAACTCTCTACCAAGAGGCTCCTAGAAATAATACATTCTTATAGTAGAGTAGCAGGGTACAAAATCAATACCCAAAAGTCAATGGCCTTCCTATATGCAAACAGCGAAAGAGAAGAAAGGGACATTAAAGAAACTATCCCATTCACAATTGCACCCGCAGAAAATCAAATACTTAGGAATCAGTTTGACAAAGAATGTAAAGGATCTCTACAAAGAAAACTACAAAACTTTACTTCAGGAAATAAAAGAAGACCTGAGGAAATGGAGACACATTCCCTGCTCATGGATTGGAAGGATTAACATTATCAAAATGGTAATACTCCCTAGAGCTTTATACAGATTTAATGCGGTCCCTATAAAGATACCCATGATGTTCTTCAAAGAAATTGAACAAACACTCCTGAAATTTGTATGGAATAATAAAACCCCACGAATAGCTAAAGCAATCCTTGGGAAAAAGAAGATGGGAGGTATCAATTTCCCCAACCTCAAGCTCTACTACAGAGCAGTTGTAATTAAGACAGTGTGGTATTGGTATAGAGACAGACCCGTAGACCTATGGAATAGAACTGAGTATCCTGAAACGCACTCACAAATATACAACCACTTAATCTTCGATAAAGGAGCAAAAAATATTAAGTGGAACAAAGAAAGCCTCTTCAACAAATGGTGCTGGGAAAACTGGGCAGCTACATGTAAAAAAATGAACTTAGACCTCCTTCTAACGCCATGCACAAAAGTCAGATCAAAATGGATTCTAGATCTCGATATCAGACATGAATCTATAAGGTACATCGAAGAAAACATAGGAGAAACGCTCTATGACATCGAAACGAAAAGTATCTTTAAACTTCCCTCTTAACACGGCTTTTGCCGTGTCCCACAAGTTCTTATAGTTGGTGCCTTCATTTTCATTTGTTTCCAGAAATCTTTGGATTTCCTATTTGATTTCTTCTATGAACCATTTGTTGTTCAGGGGGTGAACTGTTCAGTTTCCAGGTGTTTGGTTTGACTCCCTGTTTCTGTGTATGGTTAACTTCCATTTTCAGTGCATCATGGTCTGAAAAGAAGCTGACACTTTTTCTATCTTTTTTTATTTTATTGAGGTATGCTTTGTGGCTCAGCATGTGGTCTATCTTGGAGAATGTTCCATGTGCACTAGAGAAAAATGTGTATTCAGCTTTTTTTGGCATGAAAAGCCCTGTATATATCCACTAGCTCTCTTTCTTCCATTTCTTCCTTGAGGGCCAATATTTCCTTGGTGAGTTTCAGTCTTTTTTGATCTATCCATCGTTGATAGAGCAGTGTTGAAGTCTCCAACTATTATTGTGCTACTGTTAATATCTTCTTTGAGGTCTCTTAGCAGTTTTTATGTATTTTGCTGGCCCCTCATTGGGTGCATATATGTTTAGTAGTGTAATTTCTTCCTGATGTACATACCCCTTAAGTAATAAGAAATGGCCTTCGTTGTCCCTTCTAACCTTTTTCAGCCTGAAGTCTATATTATCTGATACTAAAATGGCCACACCAGCCTTTTTTAGAGGAGTTGTTTGCATGGAGAATGGTCTTCCAACCTTTGACTTTGAGTCTGTGTTTGTTCTGATTATTCAGATGCATTTCTTGTAGACAGCAGAATGTTGGGTTCAAGTTTTTAATCCATTTTGTCGCTCTTTGTCTCTTATTTGGTGCATTTAGACCATTGACATTGAGAGAGATTATTGTCATCGGATTTTGTGTCATCTTTCTGTTTGTGCTTGTTGTGCTTATGGGTTTGGTCGTATTACAGTAGACCCTTCAGTCCTTCTTTTAAAGTTGGTTTTGAGTCCATGAAGTTCCTGAGTTGTTGCTTATCCATGAGGTTGTGTATCTTTCCTTCATATCTGAATGTGAGTCTGGCCGGGTAAAGAATTCTTGGTGAGGCCTGCAGTGCATTGAGCCTTTTCACAATATCCCACCATTGTTTTCGGGCTCGGAGTGTTTCATCAGAGAATTCTGCTGTAAATCTTAGAGATGTTCCTTTGTATGTGATTTCCTTCTTTGATCTTGCTGCTTTCAGTATTCTATCTCTATCTATAGTTTTTGTCATTTTAATTAAGATGTGTCTTGGAGTATTCTTGTTGGGGTTTCCTTTAGCTGGTATCCTACGGGCCTCCTGGATCTTGAGGTAAGCGTTCTTTAGTTCCGGGAACTTCTCAGCAATGATGGCTTTGACAGTTTCTTCTTCATCAGGGTTTTCTTCTTGCCCTTCTGGGACCCCAATGATCCGTATGTTGTTTCTTCTGGCTTCATCCCAATTATCTCTTGTTGTCTGTTCGGTAATTGTGAGTCTTTTTTTCTATCTTCTGGTGTTGTGTAGAGAATCTTTGGAACTCATCTTCGAGATCACTAATTATTTCTTCAGTAGCTATTATTCTGCTATGATGGCCTCCCACTGTGTTTTTCATTTCATTTACCTCATTTTTAATATCTGTCATTTCCATTTGCATTTTCCTCACTTCTTCTATCATGTACTTCTATCATGTATTTTATTGATTTTGCATTCCATTGCTTCTTTGAATTCCTTATGGATCCTTAACAATTCTTTCCGAAATTCCTTATCAGAGAGGTTATACAACTCATTGGTATTGCTTGGCTCATCTGGTCTAGTGACTTCACTCACAGAGCTTGATGGAATTTTGCGTTGCTTTACCATTATGACTATTATAGGTTGCAAATGTGGGTTCTTGGGTGACTAGATAAAACAGTTAGTAGGTGTCTGGTCTGTTTGCAGAGTTTGGGTGGGTAGCAAGGATGTAGGAACCAAGGTTCACTGGTACCTCATGCAAGAAAGGTAGTAAGAGGGTCGTGCGGACACGATAGCGCGCCCCCCGGCGGTCTGGAGTTTTGGGATGTTCCTGGAAGCGCAGGGCCCAAGGGGTCAGGAGTGAAACCAAGGCAGTTTGCCTTGGTTCCCGTTGATGGAGTTTCCACTTTTCCCTGGGGCAGCTTGGGTCCGCGGAGACACAGGGGGTCACACACACACACACCTGTGGGGGCAATTGCAGCCGTTCCCAGAAGGCGCAGGGCCCAAGGGGTCGGGGGTGAAACCAAGGCAGTTTGCCTTGGTTTCCGTTGATGGAGTTTCCGCTCTACCCTGGGGCAGCTTGGGTCCGTGGAGACGAAAGGGTCATACACACACTTGTGGGGGAGATTGCAGCCATTCCCGGAACTATAATAATTTTTTTTAAATGGAAAGAATAATTGAATAGAAACTTCCTCAAGAAACACAAATGGCCAAAAGGCACATGAAAACTACTGTACATCACTAATTATCAAGAGGATGCAAATCAAAACAACAATGAGATATCATCTCACACCACAGAGACTGGTGCACATCAAGAAGAACAAGAGTAAGCAGTGCTGGCATGGATTCAGGGAGAAAGGGACTCTTTCATTGTTGGTGGTAATGTTGACTGGTCCAACCTTTTTTGGAAAATAGTATATGCATTCCTCAAAAAACTATAAATCATGTTTCTTTAATGATTCAGCAATATATTTGTGGGAATATAACTTAGAAACCCAAAACCACAATACAAAAATGTCATCTGTATTCTATGTTCATGCAGCACAATAGCCAGAACCTGGAAACACCCAAAGTTTCAGATAAAGAAACTATGGTACATCTACAATCTACACAATGAAGTACTACTCATCCACCAGGAAACATTGTCATGATATTTGCTTATAAATGTATGGACATGAAAGTATTATGCTGAGTGAAAGGAGTCCGAGGGAGACAGACATAGAATGACTGCACTCAATTGTAGGATATAGAAAAAACATAGCACGAGACTAACCCAAGGATAGTAGAAGTGTGGATCAGGAAGACTGGTCCATCAATAGAGACTTGCCACAAGGGTGTCGGGGGAGGGGACTGAGAAGGGTTAGGACAGAGAAGGGTCCACTATGACAAATGACAGTTGGAAAGATCTCTCTGGACACGAACTGAAAGTAGGTAAAGGGATATATATATAATAGCCCTTCAGGACCTATATTGCATGTCATCATGCCCAAAAAGGAGAGACACAGGCTGGGAGAAGGGGCTGGTGGCAAGAGGAAAATTGGGTCATTGGTGGTGGAAAATGTACACTGGTGAAGTTATAGGTATTGGAACACTGCATGACTAAACCCAATCATAAACAATTTTGTAACAGTGTATCTCATGAGGATTCAATTAAAAAGCAAGAAAGCTGCTTTTCTGGTAATGATTTTCTACAGATGTAATTAATAAGATATAATGTGTGTCATTGTGAAATTTTATAATACAATTATAGCTAAACCCCATAACTTTATATACCTATCAAGTGAATTGCCCCATATTATCTTAAATATTTATAAAACTTTGATAAATATTTAATTCATAAAAAGTATGTAACTATTTTAATAAAATATTTTTATTCCCATAGTTTTTATTTGTAAGTTTTCTTTCATTGAACCTAATTAGATTCTTCTTTTTAAAGGATATAACATTTTATACTTTAATATATATATATATGTATATATATATATATATATATATATATTCACAACTTCTTTTAATGAATTGCCCAAAGTATTTCTGAAAGAACACAGAAGCATATTTCATGTAGGTTATCAGCATATTTGTCATTAGTAGAGCTAAAACCATCATTACATTATCTAGAATCACATTTTTTAAAGTTTTGATCTTTAAAAAACATATACAGACATTGTTTTAGAATTATAAATTTGGTTGGGCTGCAGAAATAGATCAGTGGATTGGGTACTCTTTTATGTGGAGAGAGAAGCAAAGGAAAAGTGCCTGCTATAGAGAGAGAGGCTGGGGAAGGGGGCAGAGAATTTGGGGAAACTGGTGGTAGGAATAGGCCACTGGTGGAAGGATGGGTGCTGGAACACTGTACGACTGAAACCAAATCATGAACATCTTTGTAATTCTACAGCTCACGGTGGTATAATTAAAAAAAGTTAAAAAATTTGGAACACTGCATGACATAGAAGGCAGACTGCCTAGCTTTTATTTAAATTCATAGCTTTCTTTGTAAGTCTAAGCTATTGTATTGCAGAGAATATGAGGCATTTTAAAAGTAATTCAGTTATTGTAGCCATAAAAAGTGAACTTGGCTCTGATGGTTGAGCTGGATTTGACCCCTAAAAATGTAGGAGAGAACTTATAGGGAGGGAGAATAGTAAGCAAAAATAATAAGTGAAAAGTAAACACTTGTTTTGTTTTTTGTTTGGAGTATGGATTTATTGTTATAACAGAAAAAAATTACAGGTGCACACACAGATTAAAACATATTCTTAGGTAATTCCTGCTTTTTCTGAATTGAATTTTGCATACATAATGTTTTCCCTTGTAGAATAGGCACCTCAAACTTAACTTTCACTTCAAGAAGCTAACTTACATAATCACTATCACTGTCTTCCCGTTCATCATCGATTTGTTCGAGCAGGCACCAGTAACATCTCCATATGTCCTGTCTCATGCAAGTAGAGTCCAAGGACACTTGCTTGCTCCAGGAACATAAAGAGCCTCAAACCATTCCATCAGGTCGTGGGAATGAGGTCTATAATTGTTACTGGTATCTGGCATATCAAATACAACACGGGTAGCTTGCCAGGCTCTGCCGTGCGGGTAGCATACTCTTGCAGTCATCTCAAAATCCAGCATTTATTGATGAACCACAAGTCCTCAAGCGGCCTCGCGAGCCAGGCTATGATAGGCTGGTCTGCTGGGTGGAGTTCTGACGAGGGGGAAGTCCGGATGTGGAAAATGGAGGCCCTCATGGAGTCGGGGGTAATCTGGCTTGTTGTGAGGCTCTGGGCCGGATTAAAAAGACTGCTGCAGGGTGCATCTCGATGAGCCAGGCTGTGATAGGCTGGTCTGCTGGGTGGAGTGCTGACAAGGGGGAAGTCCTGATGTGGAACATGGAGGCCCTCATGGAGTGGCGGGTCATCTATTTCCATTATTAAATAAATTTTGAATATAGCAAGCTTATTTATGTCACTCATATTTCTACAATCAAACTATACTATTAAACAAAAGATTAGAGGTGTGATAGATGGAACATTGGATGATGAGCGGTGCTGATAAGAAGGAAGATGTTTGATTATCATATTCATCAATCAATTCAATATACATAGGAATGTATGATATTTGTGTTCATTATCTGGGAGCTGGTGGAGACCAAAATGAATAAACAGAAATATAAAACAAAATAAACCACTTGTATCACTTGTCTTCCCGTTGTTCATTGATTTGCTCCAGCGGGCACCAGTAACATCTCTATACATCCTGTTTTGTGCTAGTATAGCCCAAGGCTATCTGCTCACTCCAGGAACACAAAGAGCCTCAAACCATTCCTTCAGGTCATGGGGATGAGGTCTATAATTGTTACTGGTTTTTGGCATATCAAATATGACACAGGTAGCTTGCCAGGCTCTGCCGTGCGGGTGGGATTCTCTCGGTAGTAGTCTCTCATCTTGTGCATTTACTAATGAATCAGGAAAGATCAGCTTTTCTCTTGGGTGGAGCTCTGACAAGCTGTGGAGTCCAGATGTTGAAGATGGCTACCCTCATGGTGTGGAGGATGGGGGATTCCTCTCACTTCTTGTGAGGCTCTATTGGGATGACGGGCCAGGGCTAGAACCCGCCTTCCCTCCCTGACGCCTCATGATCAGCTGAGCACAGGGAGAGCTGGTAGCAGCTCTTCCCTGTGTATCGTATCAAAACAAATAAAACAGAAAATTTTAAAGTCTGATGAGAGGAATCAACCCTGAGAATTTACAATTGCTTTGCAACACACCTCAAATGTCACCTTTTCTCTTAAACTAATTTTGTTTCCATAGAGACTGGTGTTTGATTCTATTATAGGATGTTTTACATTGTATTTGAGCCCAGCATTTATTTCCAATTTGTGTCAATTAAATTGATTTCCTAGGTGAAAAATATATCATGTCATACTCTTGCCATACTACACAGAGATGGTAAAACATGAAAATTTGTGTTCATTTCACGGTGTTGAACTCTAACACATATTAATATATTAGATTAGATTAGCATATTAGATGAATTATAACAGCATATTAATCGATTATAAAACAAAATTATTATAAGACAAATAAAATTTGCTTCATTATCTGGAGCCCATGACATAAGTGTATTATATTCATTTATTAGCTGAAATTTTGTGGACTTAGGACATTAATGTTTACAAACTTGGGTACAATAGTTTGTGGACTTTCAATATAATAAGTTACTAAAATATTTTTAAATGTATTAGAGTATACAACTATTCTAGGCCTCATTTGTAGTATTCAGAACCTTTTTCTACTCTGCACTTCCCTTGGCCTCAGAGAGACAAAACAGTCATGACTCCTTAACTATTGTGTGACACAAAATTTCCACCTTGAGAAATCTAAAACATTAGTATTCCTACATTTTGGTTAAATCTCATATGGATTGGGGCCGGAGTGATTGCCTAGCGGGTAGGACATTTGCCTTGCACGTGGCCGGCCTGTGGCGGCCTGGGTTCGATCCCCAGCATACCATACGGTCACCCAGCACCTCCAGGAGTAACTCCTGAGTGTAGAGCCAGGAGTATCCCTGAGCATTGCCGGGTGTGACCCAAAAAAGCCAAAAAAAATTAATTAAATTAAAAAAATCTCATATGGATTTATTTTGAAGTGAAGTAATACCAGCTTTTAGCATTGTATTCATTACTTCACATTGTGTAACACTGTGTAAGTACAGCTTCATAGTTTTACATCTCTATACACTATACTATGTAGTACAATATGATACATCAAAAGTCTCTTTTTAATCATTTCAATATAATTAGCTCCCTTTAGCTGTTTAACCTATTTTCCCCTCCTTGTTCCCCTTTCAGTAATGACAAACTGCTCTCTGTACCTTGAATGTTAGTTTTGCTTTTTGATTTGGTTCAGTCCTGTGAGTTCATTGTTAAATGTATATATGTAGATATGTATATATGTATGTATATGTGTGTATATATACATGTATATGTATGTACATATATGTATATACATATATGTGTATATATGCATACATACATGTGTATATATGCATATATACATATGTACATATATACATGTATATACTTGCTCCAGGAACATAAAGAGCCTCAAACCATTCCATCAGGTCATGGGAATGAGGTATATGTATATATGTATGTATGTATGTATATATGCATATATATGTATATGTACTTATATATGTATATATAGTGTATATATATGTATATATGTATATATGTGTGGTTTATATGTGTGATGTATATATGTCACTATCACTATCTTCCCGTTCATCATCTATTTGCTCAAGCGGGCACCAGTAATATCTCCATATGTCCTGTCTCATGCTAGTAGAGCCCAAGGGCATCTGCCTGCTCCAGGAACATAAAGAGCCTCAGACACTTATACTAGGTCATGGTAATGACCCAATATAATTGTTACTGGTATTTGGCATATCAAATATGACATGGGTAGCTTGCCAGGCTTGTCGTGTGGGTGGCATACTCTTGTAGTCACCTCTAAATACAGTATTTATTGATGAACCGCTTGCTGCCGCATGAGCCGGGCTGTGATAGGATCGTCTGCTGCTGTGTGTATGTATGTATATATGTATGCATTCATGTATAACATATATGTGAACAAATACAACACATAACATATATAACACATATATGAGCATATATAACATATTCATTGTTATATATGTATATATACATATATTTAGCATGAATGAAATCATACAGTATTCATTTTTGATTTATTTATCTAGCATAAAACTCTCAAATCCCACTTGTTTTCACATTTTCATTGTCATTGAACATACACCAAAACATTTTATTGTCACTGAACACCAAAACACATCTGCAATATTATTTATCCTTTTTTGTTTGTTTTTTGGGTCACACCTAGCATTGCTCAGGGGTTATTCCTGGCTCTACACTCAGGGATTACTCCTGGACCATATGGGATGCTGGGGAATTGAAGCTGGGTAGGCCAGCTGCAAGGGAAATGCCCTATATTGCTCTGCCCCGTATCATTTGTCTTTTCTTGGACAATTAGGCTGTTTTTTTTATTAGTCTGCAATGAATACAGGGGTGACTATAACTCTTAAAATTAGCATTTGAATATTAGTTGAATTTACCCAAGGCATACTAGTTGGAAAACTTGGCAGCTCTATCCTTAATATTTTAAGATACTCCAGGTTATTTTCCATAGTGGCCACTTGATGATCACTTGACATCCCGTTATTCATCTATTTGCTCGAGTGGGCACCAGTAACATTTTTATTTGACTCTATCACTTGCCATTGTAGCCCAATGGCATCTGGTTGCTTCAGGAATACAAAGAGCCTCAAACTGTTCCTTCAGGGTCTTGACAAAGAAGTCTGATCATCTTGTAGGTGGGCAACCACGTGATCTTCTGACATCCCAGTGGGATCCAGTCAGTAACGGCTCTAGTCCAGCAGTCATCTCCATCTCGCATTACATGTCCAGCCCTTCTGATTTTCAATGGCTTGGCAAATGAGACAGTGTCCCTGACTCTGGAACAGCGATGGATTCCTTCTCTCACTTAAGTGAGGCATGGTATTCTTTTTTTGTGTGTGAATTATCTGTTTAATATTTAAGTAAAGAAGCAACATTTTTTAAAAAATTGCCAGATGCTTGTGGAACTTTGAGGGTGTTTGTAATGTATTTTTTCCATTCCACTTCTTTTTTTTAAGTATTTTTTATACCACCGTGAGATATACAATTACAAAGACATACAATTAAAAAGTTCATATTTGGGCTTTGGTCATACAGTGTTCCAGCACCCATCCCTCCACAGGTGTCCATCTCCCACCACCAATGTCCCCGGTTCCCTCCCCCCTCCCCACCCTGCTTCCATGGCCTATGGGAGACCTGAATAGCGTTCTCACCCTGCTTTCATAGGTTCCAGGTCTGTGAGGCGTATGTTAATGCAGGGAGAACAGTGGAGTAGAAGAGATGTACCCAGAGCTGGAGGTTCTGCTCTTTCTTCGACGCTTTTGAAGGCATTCCATGCCGCACTCTTCCTCCTACGCAGCTCAGGTATTAGATTATTCATCATGTTGACTTCTTGACCTAGGTCCACATAACTGTTGCATTCAGAGATGTTTGTTCCATTGAGAGTGAATGGGGCCTCTGGAACTAGTTCATTTCTCATGAACATAGTTTTGTTGAGATTCAGCTGTAGACCTATCTTTCCACATTCTCGGTCAAAGTCAGCCAGCATTTGTGCCACTTGGCTAATGTTTGGTGTTATCAGAACGATGTCATCAGTGAAGTGTAGGTGGTGTAGTCACCAACTGTCTTCACTCTTATTCCTTCCCATTCTAATTGCCTCATGATGTTCTCGAGGGCAGCACTGAAGCATTTTGGTGAAACAGTATCACCCTGCCGAACAAATCTATATTTTTTCTCACAATGTAAAGGTGCTAACTTTTCCCAATATGTTCTTTATGATTTTCTTTATTTCTTATCTTTTTTATGATAGTAATTATAAAAGACAGACGCCTAGTAGTCATTTTAAACATCTTCACACCTACCCGTTTGCTTTCCCTATGTCTTCTTTGGAAATGTCTATTCAGATTTTAAAATATTGATTGATTATTTTTGTTAAAAATTTTTTTTTTCTGGTATGCTGATCCAGAGACAGACATGGGGCAGAGCTGCTACTGGCTCTCACTGTGCCCAGCCGCTCATGAGGCACCCGGCAGGGATGGCAGGTTCTAGCCCTGGCCCGCCACCCCAGCAGAGCCTCACAACAAGCCAGACGATCTCCCCCCCATGAGGACCTCCATTTTCCACATCCGGACTTCCCTCTAGTCAGAACTCCACCCAGAAGACCAGCCTATCACAGCCTGGCTCATCAAGATCCACCATGCTGCAGTCTTTTTTTAATCCGGCCCAGAACCTCACAACAAGCCAGACGACCCCCACTCTGTGAGGACCTCCATTTTCCACATCCCGACTTCTCCCTCATCAGAACTCCACCCAGCAGACCAACCTATCACAGCCCGGCTCATCAAGATCCACCCTACTGCAGTCTTTTTTAATCCGGCCCAGCAGAGCCTCACAACAAGCCAGGCGAACCCCCCACTCCATGAGGGCCTCCATTTTCCACATCCGGACTTCCCCCTCGTCAGAACTCCACCTAGCAGACCAGCCTATCATAGCCTGGCTCGCAAGGCCACTTGAGGCCTTGTGGTTCATCAATAAATGCTGGATTTTGAGATGACTACAAGAGTATGCTACCCGCACGGCAGAGCCTGGCAAGCTACCGTGCCGTATTTGATATGCCAGATACTAGTAACAATTATAGACCTCATTCCCATGACCTGATAGAATGGTTTGAGGCTCTTTATGTTCCTCTTATGCTCCAGGAACATAAAGAACATAAAGGTGTCCTTGGACTCTACTTGCATGAGACAGGTCGTATGGAGATGTTACTGGTGCCCACTCGAGCAAATCGATAATGAACGGGAAGACAGTGATACAGTAATACAGTGATTGATTATTTTTGTTATTGATTTGTATGAGTTTTTAATATATTTTAAAAAATAACCCCTGGTTGAATGTATTCTGTTCAATTATCTTATTCCATTCAGTGGATTGTTTTTTCATTTCTGTGAGCTTCTTGAATTCATTTTAAGTTACTTTGCTTGTTCTTGTACTTTTTCTTTGGTATCGAAGTCAAATCCATGAAAACATTAGTAACATAACAAATATCTAATAGTCTATGTATTTTATTGTTTGAGTCCACATTTCACATTTAAGTCTCCTATTCATTTTAATGATGTTTTTCTATATTTCTAGGTGAGCTAGTGATTGCATTTCAATCTTGCATATGGCTATCAATTTCTTACAAATGTTTAGTTTTAGAGAAAAAGGGTTATTTATGATTTCTCCTAGAATAAAATAATTCTGTATAAATTATTATTCCTAATAATTAATAATTTTATAATAAAATATAACAAATATATTATTGACAAAATATGTTACTGTAAATTTTCTGAAACTGTAATGAGTTGTTATCTATGACAGATATTTTACAATTTTCTTTTAAAACTACATTTCTTCCTTAATTTTTTGCTATTTTTTCTTGATCTGCAAGTGTGTTTCAACTATTGTTTAGCTAGATGTCAAATAATGGATGATTAGCAGGGAGAATTGTTCACTTCAAAGAAATTAAAAATCATTGTAACGAGACTTGAGTAAAACAGGATAGTTATATGAGATTGTGATCTGGGTGTGCCCACACCCCTCCCCTGTCTTTACTAACCAGTTTTAATGAAAGCAACCAAAATATTGCCCATGGTGACTACAGGTGTCTTCTAATAAATTTATCTAAATTATGTGACCTCAACACAGTAGAAAATATCCTAAAATTTTAAATTACAATTTCATAATATCCATCGTATCCTTTGTATCCTTCATAGCTTGCTTGTCTGGCACCAACATATCTTCAAGGATTCGCTCATATGTGCTGGGGGAGCCATGCTGGCTGAACTTGGAGCAGGGACTCTGGATCCTCCTCCCATTCCTCCACTTTCATGTCGGTGGGCGTGGCTGTGAGTTCCCAACCACCTCAGCCAGCAACCCCAGAAGAGAAACACTCCAGACCCTCAGTTGCACCAGCTGCTAAGATAAAATTATTTTATCTTATTTTATTTTAAGATAAAATAAATATCTTATTTATAAGATAATAGTCGTATAAATATAAGACTGTTATCAATAGTCTTAGATAATACTGGAAGTTAGGACCAGGTTCTTCCCAGTATCTTTCACATTTATACATTGTATATAGTTCTAGGCAGGTTCTAGCCATGATCTGTCATCCCAGTGAGCCTAGCAAGAAGCCAGAGGAACCCCCACATCATGAGGTCAGTCATTCTCAACATCCAGACTCCACAACTCCTCAGAGCTCCACCCAAGAGAAAAGCTCATCTTTCCCGTTGAGGTTCATCAGTAAATGCACGAGATGAGAGCCTACTACTGAGAGTGTACCACCTACACAGCAGAGTCTGCAAGCTACCCATGTTGCATTTGATATGCCAAAAATCAATAACAATTATAAACTTCATTCCCATGACCTGAAGGAATGATTTGACGCTCTTTGTGTTCCTGGAGTGAGCAGATGCCCTTGGTCTACACTTGCTAGCGGCAGGACATATGGAGATGTTGCTGGTGCCCGCTCAAGCAAATTGATGAACAAGGGGAAAACAAGTGATAAAAGTGATACATAATATCCAATAAATTTATTATATGTTATAATGTGGTGTTTTCAATTTTTATTGTACTGAAAGCATAAAAAGCAAATATCTAATATCAAATTTACACTAAATAGAAAAATGATTAGTGTTTTTAGGGTGTTTTTGTTTGTATGTAGGGTTACAACTAGAAGGCTAGGAGGATCACGCCACACAGTGATCAAAAGCAGGCCTCCTTCATGTAAAGCTTGTGTTTTTGGCCCTTTGAGCTATCTCTATAGTCCCGGTGATTATATTTCCAAAGTGGGAAGTTTTTGCATTTTTCTTCATACTGTTGCTTCTGGAATCACAGTGGAATTGAATTGGAGTGAGAAAGGGAGTGGAGTCAGCTCTTGAAAATAGAAACTTCAGGGGCTAGGGAGTTAGTAGAAGGGTTATGACACTTTCCTTTCATGGCATCAACCTTAGCAATGATCTCTGGAAGAGAACACCATGGTGCGCTTTTTTTTCTACTCTACTCCAATGAGAGAGAGAGAGAGAGAGAAAACAGACATTTCAGTGGGTGAATATTTTTCTAAGATGACCAAGTTTGTGATTCCCAGAAGCAGACTATGCTCAAGTGATTTATAAGTGATTCATTCTAGGCAAAATTCCTAAGGGAAGCAACAGTGGTATTGGACAAAGAATCCAAGAAAGGTTCATAGAAGGCAAAGTTCTTTGAGCAAACCTTTCCCAGAGAGTTCCAGGGTAAGAACTACTAAATATACATGCATGTATGCCAGCATTGTGACTGAAGATTTCCAAAAGGATATAAATAAATAAAAGATCTGCAGGGTTCCGGACAATGAATGCATGTTTCTGTTGCTTCATTTTCCATCAGCATTTGGTGCTGTCAGTTTTCCAGATTTTCATTATTCTAAGAGGTATGTCATAGTATCTCATTATTGCTTTAATTTTCTCATTGATGACATATGACATAGAGCAGCCTTACATATTCTTATTTGCCACCAATATATCTCTTTAGTTATGTGTCTATTTGGTCTCCAGACCAGCTTTTAATCTTGCTTTCTTATTATTCTGTTGGATTTTATGAGTTCTTTGTCATTTTGAAAAACAGTTCTTTATCAGATATGTCCTCTGTGAATGTTTTCTCCTCTTCTGTGATGTGTCTTAACATTCTCTTGACAGTGTAATTACAAAGTTTTGAATTTTAATGAGGTCCAGTAGCATTTATTTCAAGTATCATACCTTTGGTGTTGCATATAAATATTGCTATAGCCACCCATGGCATTCCATATGGTCCCCTGCGCACTGCCAAGAATAATTCCTGAGTGCAGAACCAGGAGTAACCCCTGAGCACCTCTGAGTGTGACCCAAAAAGCAAAAAACAAAATAAAGCAAAAACAAAAAACTATTATGAGTTGGAGAAATAGTACAGTGGTTCCATCCCAGCCATCTTATTTGGCACCAAGCACTGCTAGGAGTAATTCCTGAATGCAGAGCCAGAAGTAATCTCTGGGTATTGCCGGTGGTGCCCGCCCCCATAAAAGAAGCAAAAGAAAAATTGCCAGAACCAACATCATCTAAGTTTTTATCTTATTTTCTAGGAATTTTATAGTTTTGCATTTATGTTTTGGGGTGTTGTCAGTTTTAACTTTTGTACAGGATCTATGTATTTACTGGTTAGTGTGTGTGTGTGTGTGTGCGTTTGTTGCATATAGACATTCAGTTGCTCCTGCATCATTTTTAGGGGGATGGAGGATTGTGTGTCGGGGGACACCGCCGGGGTCCTCAACAGTGCCAGGAAGCGAGTTCCCTTCTACCTTGAGCCGGCGGGGAATGGATGAAAACTCAGGAATCCGATGCAGTTTTAAAAGGGCTTTTACTCGCCACACTAGAACTAAACATGGAATGTACACAAAGGGATTTACATGATAATACTTAAATATCTATAAGGCAAACCACAATGTGTGTGTTCTGTGTGTGTGAGAGAGAGAAAGAGAGATAGAGAGAAGAAAGGAGAGGAGAGGAGAGAAGAGGTGAGGAGAGAAGAAGAGAGGAGAGGAGAGGAGAGGAGAGAGGAGAGGAGAGGAGAGGAGAGGAGAGGAGAGGAGAGGAGAGGAGAGGAGAGGAGGGGAGGGGAGGGGAGGGGAGGGAGGGGAGGGGAGGGGAGGGGAGGGAGGGGGGAGGAGGAGGAGAGGAGAGGAGAGGAGAGGAGAGGAGAGGAGAGGAGAGGAGAGGAGAGGAGAGGAGAGGGAGAGGAGAGGAGGAGAGGAGAGGAGAGGAGAGGAGAGGAGAGGAGAGGAGAGGAGAAGAGAGGAGAGGAGAGGAGTAAGGAATAGTACCTGCTATAGAGGCAGGCTGGGGGGGGGGGGGAATTTGGGAACATTGGTGGTGGGAATAGGGCACTGGTGGAGGAACGGGTGCTGGAAAAACATATGACTGAAACCCAATTAGGAACATTTTTTAATTGTATATCGCACAGTGGTATAATAAAAAAAATTTTTTTTAATCTGAATAAATCCTAAGCATTGACTGACCAAAAAATAAATAAATAAATAAATAAAAGGGCTTTACTATCACAGGTTCCAATATACAATCCAAGAGCAGGGAAAACCTTCAGACTCTGAGTTCCCAGCTAGGCCCCAGCCACGTGTAGGCCAAAATGGCTGCCACCACGTGTTGATGCCCAACAGAGAATGGAGAGGACGGAGAAGCAAACGCCAAGGGAAGCCGAAATGGCAAAAAAAGGGGGAAAAAAGAGTTTCTTTCTTCTTGCAGCTTATTTTATAGCTAGAAATCCGCCCCAAATTCCCAGCCCGGCCCTTTCTGGGCTGGGCTATCTAGAGATGGAAACAGGAAAACAGTTATATAGAAATGTAGTGACTTCAAGAGGCCTTCTGGCTGTTTACAAGAACCCAGAGCTCATTCAAACCTCCCTAGCAGAGCTAGGAGGAGCTGTAAGCTAAATGTAACTTCCCCTGGCAGGGAGGGTCTAATGCCGTCAGGTAATTTTTCCCAGCACCTCACCTAATGTTTTGAGCCAAGATCTGCCTGGAAATGCCTTTATAGGGTAGAGAAGGGGGTTTCTGATATGGCATGTACCAAAGACTATACTAATGCCAGTTAAATATTTCTCCAAGTCTTCACAAGAGTCTCATCTACTTCACGGTAGTTTTGTATTTTAGTTGCGTTTGAGTTATCAAGGAGCCATACTTGCTTGCTTGGACGCAAACAGCATTTCTCTCTGGTCTAATTACTTAGAGATCCAACATGGCCAGGCAAATATGCTGGTAAAATCTAGCTAGTCTCACGATGATTGTGGTAGCATGAGAGAATATTTATACCAGCCAGTATAGAATACATGGTCAGATAAACTGTCACATTTAGACTACCCCCCTATCTATGAAGTGACCTGCAGGAGGCAATCCAGGGCAGATGCAGAGGCTTAGGAGTCCTGCAACAAATGTGAATAATGCTAAGAGCAATATTCAGTCAACAGGACCTGATGGTTCAGTTCTTGGTTGCAGCAGAGTAGGACTCACCAGGGTTACACCCAACAGTGCAAGGGAGACCATGTAGTAATAGGAATTAAACTAGGCATCTCATACACCCTGGATCTCCAGCACCATTGTTAATAAAAACAATGTTAAATTTGTTTTATTTTCTTTGGTCTTTTATTAGCTATTAGGAAACTAAATTGATATGGGTCTATTTCTGTTCCCTCTATTCTGCATAAATGGTATATTAATTCTATTTCGACCATCTTTATTTCAGTAGCTTTGAAGCAAGTTTTGAAATCAAGCAGCTTCCTTTTCCAGTTTACTTCAAAATTATGTTATTCTGGTATCTTATTTTTCCATATAAATTTCAGAATCAGTTTGTCAGTATTCATAACATAATTTTCAGGGACATTGATATTATTCTAATGAAACTGCAGGTCACATAAGGAGCTGACAACTCTGAAATATTTTTCCAGTACTGTTCTCTTTTGTGTGTGGGTGTCACATATCGTCAAGTGTGGTTTTGGTGACACTGCTGCTTGTGATCCCTGGCACCACAAAGAAATGTGTATAAACCCTGGTAAGCACAACTATTTAGTGTGTGAGCATTGCAAACAAGTGTATGATCTCTGGTCACTGCAGCAAGAACAACAAAAGGAAAGGCAGGAGTAAAGATAAGAAATTTTACAGAAATTTAAATAAGCTTTTGGTTTCTTTGATTTTCTTTTTTTGATTTTTTTCTTTTTGGGTCACACCCAGCGATGCTCAGGCGTTACTCCTAGCTCTGCACTCAGGAACTACTCCTGGCGGTGCTCGGGGACCATATGGGATGCCAGGGATCAAACCCGGGAAGGCATGGGCCAGCCACGTGCAAGACAAATGCTCTACCCGCTGGGCTATTGCTTTGGCCCTGATTTTGTATTTTATTTTACCGATTTATGCTATAGGTCTTATATTTATTTTCCCCCCACACTTACATTAAATTTGATCTGCTCTTCATTTTCTGTTTCCCAAGGTGATAAGTTAGATGATTGGTTTTAGATCTTTCTTCTATTATGTGCATCCGATGCTATAAATTTCCTTCAGTATTGCCTTTATTAAATCTACAAGTTTAAATAAGTTGTTTTTATTCTCATTCAGTTTAAAGCACTTTTAAGTTTCTCTGGAGATTTATTCTTTGATCCCTGGATTATTTAGAAGGGTGTTAACTCTATTATGTGATTTTTTTCCATTTATTTTATATTATTTTTAGATTTTTATTACAGATATATGGGGCAGAGCTGCTACGACTCTCCCTGTGCTCGGCTGATCATGAGGCATCTGGGAGGGAAGGTGGGTTCTAGCCTTCGTCTGCCATCCCAATAAAGCCTCTCAAGAAGCCAGAGGAATGCCTACACCATGAGGGCAACCATTTTCAACATCTGGACTCCACAGCTCATCAGAGCTCCACCCAATAGAAAAGTTGATTAGATACACATGACAACCCTTTAATGTATGTTCTGTAATCCATAGTCTGGAAGGGAGGGAAAAGAGAAAGAGAGAGAAAGGGAAAGAAATAAAGAACCTGCCATGGAGGCGGGCTGGGGGAGGGGGAGGGAACCAGGTAGTTGGTGGTGGGAGATGGGCACTGGTGGAGGGATGGTGCTGGAACACTGTATGACCAAAACCCAAATATGAACTTTTTAATTGTATATCTTTGTAATTGTATATCTCACAGTGGTATAATAAAATACTTAAAAAAGAGAGAGAAAAGCCGATCTCAAGCCCTGTTCATCATAGACCCACCCTACAGCAAAGGCTATTTCAAGACCAGGTATGCTTGAACCAGAGACATAGATACATGGGGCAGAGATACTACCAGCTCTCCCTGTGTTCAGTTATCATGAGGCGTCCAGGAGGGAAGGCAGGTCCTAGCCCTGGCCCGCCATCCCAATAGAGTCTTGCAAGAAGCCAGAGGAATCCCCAACCATGAGGGCAGTCATTTTCAACATCTGGACTCCACAGCTTGTCAGACCTCCACCTAAGAGAAAAGCTGATCTCTCCCCATTGCACATGGCCACTTTGCAGCCTTGCACTTCATCAGTAAATGCATGAACTGAGAACCTACTTACTACCTAGAGTATCCCACCGGCATGGCAGAGCCTAGCAAGCTACCTGTGTCGAATTCGATATGACAAAAACCAGTTACAATTATAGACCTCATCCCCATGACCTGAAGGAACGGGTTGAGGCTCTTCATGTTCCTGGAGTTGGCAGGTGACCTTGGGCAACATCAGCATGCAACAGTATATATGGAGATGTTATTGGTGCCCGCTCAAGCAAATCGATGAACAACGGGAAGACAAGTTATACAAGTGATTTTTATCTTTATTCTATTGTAGTACAAAAGAAGACATTTAATGATTCGAGGCTTTGAAATACATTTGGGTATCATTCATAGAATATTTTGCTGGATGTCCCATTGATGTTTGAGAAAATAGTGTGTCTCCTGTAGATGGAGGCAGTAGTCTATAGATTTTCATCATATCCAGCTGATTAGTGTTTTTATTTCAACTCTATTCTTCATTTTCTGACTGCTGTGTCTGTCCATTTATGATAGAAGGATGCTGAAACCTATAACTATGATAATAAACAAATATCTATTTGGAATTTCTATCCATTTTCTTTCAAATAGATTCTCCATTGTTAGATATATGTAAACTTACTAAGGATTGTTACATCTTTTTGTCAATTGAGCCCATATGATTATATTTATTGCTGAAGAAAATACCTTGCTCCAAAAAAATTTTAAAAAAACCTCACTTTGACTTCTCTGACTGGCATTAATAGCAGATTTTTGTCTGATGTCTGATTAATCTCTGATTTTTTTTTGTTTGTGGTCTCTGATACACTGGCAGATCTCTGAGTTTGATTTGAATATTCAGGCCACTGGCATTCAAAGTTATTATTGATATATTTGGATAATTATCTTCAATATTTGTTATTTTTATTTGTTTCTTTTGTTCCTTTTATTTTTGTATTCTACTCTCTTTTTTTATTTTGTAGAATTAATCAAATATTTCATATGATTAATTTTTAATCTTGGAGTATATTAACACTTCTTTTCATTATTGTAGTGGTGGCTGTAGAAGTTAATATAAATTTGTAACAAACTGAAGTCTACTTTCAAATGACATACCATTTTATAAGTACTGTAATATACAATAACAAATAACCCTTGATTCCTTTTTCCTGTTCTCTGTATCATGTATTGTCAGTCTTTTCACACACATATGTATATACACATATATAAAACATATGTTCATTTAAGACATTTATAGGGGTTGTGTAAGTATAGGGGGAAGATATATGTATATAGGCTTTACCTCTGGGATTATAATTCTAAGCATTTCAAGTTTAACAATGGAGTGGTCATTTACCTCCTGTAGGGAGCTTAGATTAATTAAATTTGTACCCATTCCAGTACTAATGGAGCACATCCTATTCTAATGGAGTACACAGTCCTCTGCGCTTACCATTGGACTTTTCTTTGTGCTCTTCTTCCCCTGTTTGTTAGTTATAGGCATCTGTCTCCTTCTCAGGCACAGTGATTTCCAGAGTTAGCCTTCTTATGACTTTGTGCTTTTTATTCAAATGAAATGTTGCTTTTATCTTTCCTTTAGGCCCTTTGCTATTCTTCTGTTGGAGCAAAGTCCTTTTTGTATCGAATAGGAAAACAGTTAATGCTAAGTGTTTGTAATGCAGGAGTTAATTAACTCTGAAACATTTAATCCATCAGATTTTCCTGAATTAAACCTCAGTTGTCTTTAGATTGAATTTAGTTCCTCACACCCCAAAATTAGGGTCCTGTCTCAGGACTTGGATGGACCCAGGAAAAGCCTTGTGTAAGCTACCCTGGCCTCGACACTGGACAGGCTAAGTGCCAAGTTAAAAGCACAATCATGGAACTAACTCTGTCATGACCCAAAGATAAGCAACTGACTTAGGACTCTGTTGGGTTAGGAAAAACTAACCTGCGTGAGGACTATAGTCTGAAATATATAATGAGATGTCCCTAAGAAAAGCCAACCTCTACCACAAATCCAGAGAGACCATTTTAAGCTTAATACAGGCATAGATCAAAGTCTCGCTCTAATTACGTGTACACAAAATGACTAGACATATTAATAAGAAGTAGGGGCCGGAGCAATAGCCCAGCGGGTAGGGCGTTTGCCTTGCGTGCGGCCTGCCTGTGCCGCCCAGGTTCAATCCCGGCATCCCATATGGTCCCCGAGCACTGCCAGGAGTGATTCCTAAGTGCAGAGCCAGGAGTAACACTGAGCATTGCCGGGTGTGACCCAAAAAGCAAAAAAAAAAAAAAGAAGTAAATGGAATATTATTGTTTACCACTAAAGGAGAAAGTGATATGTCCTTAGATGGAATTCCACCTCTGTCTGGGGCAGGTCTCTCCCCAGGGCGAGATTCCATCCTTGAAGGGAGGTCCTCAAATAGACTGTCTAGGGAAGAAAGGGGCTTTCACACCTGCTCGTTGTTTTAAGATCAAAGTTCTATCACCTTTCTGTAAGCCCCAACCCCCAACACTTCATGGCACCTCAATAACTAGGACGATGTGACTTGAATTGAATGGCCACTGACTACCAACAAGCTTGTGGCCCAGCTCCTTTGTCCATTGGTGGTGATGCATGTAGGAGGGAGTTGATGTTTGTCAGCCTTGTACGCACCAGAGGACACCGCCAAACCCAACATCTCTGGGGATCCTGAAGAATTCCAACATTTACTTATTCCATGCAAATTTCAAAGCATATTAACACAGGATTGCTTTTAAAACATTAATTGCAACTTTGAATGCAAACACTGACATTCATACACAGAAAAGACAATATTTGTGGGGAGGGCACAGGTGATATTTCTTACAACTTTGGACCTATCCTATTACAACTAGATGGAATCCACTCCAGTGATAGAAAATACTAAGAACTTTTGAAGAACTTTTCCACAACATGGGAGAAGAATTGACCTTGTAAGAATAGAAAACCTCAGAAGCCTTTCTGGCCATCTTTTCGGAACAGAAGCAAGAGGGGCCTCAAGAGCTCGCTCTCTTTCTGCAGTATTCAGTCAATAGGAACTTTTCATCCTTCCATGCATTCTCTCTGCTCTTCTGAGCCACCTTCACTTGCCAACTGAAGAAGACATGGGGTGACTTTCAGATTGACTGACCTCCTTCACCAAATCACCAGACAATGGCAGACAATGGAAAATGGAGAAGCACTCGCAGTGCTGCTTCCTAGGGGACCAAAGAGCCAGGGAAAAAGAGACTGACTTAGTTGGCAGGATGCTAATCATCTCTGGGAACTTAAGCTTGTTTGTATCAATGTCTGTGTCTATAATAGTCACCCAAGAAGCTAGGCCTAAGCAACATGACCAAAACATGCCTATACCCAATTCTAGATCAAAGTACATCATCCATCACAAACGTACACAAACTTACACATCACACTTACACAAACATATTGTTGTTGCTGTTGTTGTTGTTTTGGGTTTTTTGTTTTGCTTTTTTGGGTCACACCCAGCGATGTTCAGGAATTACTCCTGGCTCTTTGGTCAAGAATTACTCTTAGCGGTGCTCAGGGACCGTGTATAGGATGCCGGAGATTGAACCCGGGTCAGCCACATGCAAGGCAAACGCCCTACCTGCTGTACTATCACACCGGCCCCCAAAACATGTTGTTTACAAAGGTGTATATAGTGATTGTTACAGGCATTCAGTATTTCAACAGTAATTCCATTTCCATTACACCTTCCTTCCACCATTCTCCCCAGTTTTCCCAAATACCACATAAACCTGCCTCCATCCAGGCCCTCATTTATTTTGTATTGCTTATTAATAGTAAAGTTGCTTCAGAACAATAAAAAATGCTTCCTTAGAAAATTAGTGTAAATAGTTGTATCTTACCATGGATTGTATCTTACCATGTATCTAACCATGGACTCAGACATACAGGGCAGAGCTGCTACCGCCACTCCCTGTGCTCAGCTGATCATGAGATGCTCGGGAGGAAAGGCGACTTCTAGCCCTGGGCTTGCTATCCCAATAGAGCCTCACAAGAAGACAGAGGAACCCCCCACACCAAGAGGGCCAACATTTTCAACATTCGGACTCCACACCTTGTCAGAGATCCATCCAAGAGAAAAGCCAATCTCTCCCCATTGCGGTTCATCAGTAAATGTACGAGGTGAGAGCCTACTACTCAGAGTATCCCACCCACACTGCAGAGCCTGGCAAGTTACCCATGTTGTATTTGATATGCCAAAAACCAGTAACAATTATAGACGTCATCCCGATGACCTGAAGGAATGGTCTGAGGCTCTTCGTGTTCCTAGAGTGAGCAGATGCCCTTGGGCTACACTAGCATGCAACAGGACGTATGGAGATGTTACTGGTGCCCGCTT
This sequence comes from Cryptotis parvus, assembly GCA_021461705.1. NCBI lineage: Eukaryota > Metazoa > Chordata > Mammalia > Eulipotyphla > Soricidae > Cryptotis > Cryptotis parvus. Next base: position 69,291 of record JAJIBD010001835.1, read on the forward strand.
GAACAAATCGATGAACAACGGGAAGACAAGTGATATAAGTGATAGGGGCTGTAGAGATAGTACAGAGGGTAAGGCATTTGCCTTGCATGTGGCTGACTTGGGTTGATCCCTGACACCCCAGTTAATGCCCTGAACACTGCCAGGAATGATTCCCGAGTACAGAGCTAGAAGTAAGCCCTGATCATTTCTGGGTGTAGCCCAAAACAAACAAAAGAAACAAAATATATTTACATAAACATACACAACCTAATATATTGTTGTTACTGTTATTACAGATTATTATCTATTAGAACAATAAGAAGAAAGGTATTCAACTTTACCTTCACTTATTCCTTCTATGCTGTTTCTATATGCAGTTTCAAACTTCGGATATGGATTATTTTTCTCCTAAATAATTTCTTTTAACATTGATGGCCAGGACCAGAACGATAGTACAGCAAGTAGGACATTTGCTTTGCATACACTTGCGTTCGATCCCGGCATCCCATATGGTCCTCCGAAGCCATTAGGATTAACTCCTGAGTACAGAGCCAGGAGAAACCTCTAAGGATTGCCGGGTTGACCCAAAAAAAAGAAAAAAAATACTGATAACAGATCTACTGGCAACAAAGTCTTTCAAGTTATCTAAAAGTGCTTATTTCTACTTCACTTAATATTTTAATATACTTCAAAAATATATTATTTATAAGACAGCAAACTCACAATAGCTCATCTGGTAACCCTGTTGCAGGGTTGGAGTGAGGGTCCAATGTTAAGAAATTACTTTCGGGCCGGAGCGATAGCCCAGCGGGTAGAGGCGTTTGCCTTGCATGCAACCGGCCTATGCCGGCCCAGGTTCGATCCCGGCATGCCATATGGTCCCCGAGAACAGCCAGGAGTAATTCCTGAGTGCAGAGCCAGGAGTAACCCCTGAGCATTGCCGGTGAGACCCAAAAAGCAAAAAAAAAAAAAAAAAAGAAATTACTTTCCCTTTCTCCTCTCTGTGCAATTGAGTCTGCTCTTTATTGTATCTTCCCAAAAGACTTTCATAATCAAACAATTTCTTGCTAAGAAACAAATGCAGAATTGTGTCATTCATACTTGGATTAGAATAAAATTTGGCAATAAAATCAGGTAATAATTCCAGGAAGAGACACTGGAGACCAAGCTGAATCTGTAAGGAATCATACGTAAGAGGGCAGTTATGTGAGCTATAACAGGTTATTGGCATCTTACATGCTGTGTGAAAATCTTACTGGTATTGGTTGTTTGGTTAGGAATTAAAATTTTCCTCTAAATCTTTTGTATCTAATTTGCAATTTAGTAACTAATGCAAAATATCATTAAATTTAACAAATGGGCTTTGTTATTGTGAAGCTTATATTCCAGAAGGTATTATTTTAAATAAACTGTATAGAAACAATTGCAAGGTGGAAGTTATAAGATCTCAGATCCAGATAGTCTACTTGTGAGAAAAATTTTTGCTTTGTGTAAAGGATGTTGTGTAATAGTGGTTGGTACAGAAAAAGAACTTTTAGGTATCCATGTGGTAGAAAACTGCATAGTAAAGCTGAATTTTCATAGCTTTATTTGTTGACTTAACATCATTTTCAAATATATCCTGATCTAATACTAAATTATAAATAACAATGCCTTATCTTAATGCCTATTCTTTAAAATCTGTATAGTGAATTTGGTGCATCAGCCTGGAATAACTCCAAAATTAAATTATTCTCATCCTGCAGGAACAAGGTCAAAAGATTCCTCTGAGAACTTTTCCTCAACAGCCTGGTCAAAATTAACTGCATCACTAAAAAGCAACTGAAATATATTTAACAGCACATAACACATTCTTGTTTTGATAATCAGTTATATACACACCCATTTCTACCAGTCCATAAACATCCTATAAAGGTTTATATTCTATTGTTGTGGAACTTATGCTTTGTTGCCAGGAGACATTCAATAAATAGTGAACAAAACTTGGGTTACTAAAGTAGTTGTACACAGTGGCAAAATAAAGCTAGTATTTCATACATAAACACAAATACAAAAAGGAATCATTTCTCAACTTAATGTCAGTAATAAATTCGTTCTAGTTTTTGGTATTTTCATTTATAAAGCATGTGAAAAGTGCTGAAACTAATCAGTAATGATAATCAGAATGACTAGACATTAACAATGGATTTGGAGATATAGTGCAGAAAATGTATCAATTCATATTCAGTCTTCAACAGTTTGAACACAAATATGTGTACTTTACATATGTACAAGTATCTTGTTGCTGCAAGCAACTTGTGGAGGAATCCCAACCATACAGACATGTCGCCAGCTGTCTCCAAATTCTCTGCTTGTTCCTCCCTATTGTCTACTAGGAACCCAATATCAAAGTAGCAGTACATTCTCTTCGCTATATTGCTCAAAAGAATTTTTAAAATTGAATATGAAATTGATCCAAAGACATAAAATTTTTTCTCTATCTAATAGTCAATATTTGGGATGGTGAGAGGTGTGCTGTATTCCCATCTACTTAATTTTTCTACTTGGATATTCAGTTCATGATTCAGTTTATGATTCAAATAACTTTAAGGTTCTCTAAAGTATATTCTGGAATTGAAATTATCACAAAGGGAATGTTCTAGTCTTGAGCAGCATCTGTAGTAATACCATTTGGTGGAACTGATAGCAAAATTTCCAACTGCTTATGAAGAACTTTTCTCCTAAAAGACGTGCTCCCAGCAATTTAGTTCTGGAATTTCTTTAGGTTCTGGGATAGGTAACATCAGCTTTTCCACACATCCAAATGCAAGACCATGGCAGACTTTATGCTGGAGCCAGTAGATGATATACATAAAACATCCAAGACAGAAAACCCCAACATATTTGAAAATAAACATGAGTCATTCATGGATGGCTCTCTGAAGTGACTCTTCTCAAAAAACAGAGTTTAGCAATATTCAGGATCCACAAATATATGATTGAAATACAGTATGTGTATACATTACAGTGAGAAGCTTAGGCATACCAGCTCTTTTTCTTTTCTGTTTTGTGTAATTAAAAATTACAATCATACATCTGGCAATCATACATCTGGTATCAGTCTTCAGAAAATACATACATGGTAAAAGCATCTCCCAGGTCTAACACTACTGACACTTTCTATTTTTATTTAAAGGAACTTTTTTTTAAATTGAATCACGATGACATACACCATTACAAAGCTGTTCATGATCGGGTTTCAGTCATACAGTGTTCCAACACCCATCCCTCCATCAGTGCACATTTCCCAACACCAATGTGCCCAGATTCCCCCCCACCCCACTCCAATACCTGTCTCTATGGCAGGCACTTTCTCTCCCTCTCTCTCTCTCTCTCTCTCTCTCTCTCTAGCTCTAGGTCTCTTATATCCTTTCTCTCTCAACTTTTGTCATTAAATGATAGTAAGGGTTCAAGTGGTACAGAACTTTTAAATTTTTCTCAATTTTGTGGGACGTTTTATTATCAGTTTTAAATTTTATTTTATTGAATCACCATGCAATACAATTAGAAAACTGTGATTTGATTTCAGTCACACAATGTTCCAATGCCCATCTCTCCATCAGTGCACATTACCCACCACCAATGTGTCTCTTTACCCACCTGCCACCCAGACCAACATTTCCTGCTGACCACTCTCCAGACCCTTATACAGAGCATGGTAGCCAGGAAGTTGATGAAAAAAAGGAGGGGGTGAGCTTTGGCTTTTGAGGAAGGCTCCCCTTCTTTTTTAAAAGATATTGTAGGATAGAAAATTTTAAATTGGTGTACTCATCTGATAAGGGGTTAATATTCAGGATATATAGGCACTGGTACATTAAAAATGGGGAAAAGAGATGAACAGAAACGTTGACAAGGAAGAAATTCGAATGGCCAAAAAACATATGAAAAAATGCTCATCATCACTAATCATCAGAGAGATGCAAATCAAAACAACAATGAGATATCACCTCACACCACAGAGACTGGCCCATATCCAAAAGGGTAAAAGCAACAAGTGCTGGCGTGGATGCGGGGAAAAGGGGACTCTTATACATTGTTGGTGGAATGTCGACTTGTACAACCTTTCTGGAAAACTATATGGACATTCCTCCAAAGACTAGAAATTGAGCTCCCTTTTGACCCAGCCATACCACTCCTGGGAATATATCCTGGGAAGCCAAAAACACACAACGGAAACACAATCCGGACTCTTATTTTCATAGCAGCACTATTCTCAATAGCCAGAACCTGGAAACAACCAGTATGCCCGAGAACTGATGACTGGATAAAGAAACTGTGGTACATATACACAATGGAATACTATGCAGCTGTTAGGAAAAATGAAGTTATGAAATTTGCCTGTAAATGGATGGACATGGAAAGGATCCTGTTGAGTGAAATTAGTCAGAAGGAAAGAGAGAGATATAGAATGACTGCATTTATTTGCATGCATTTATTTGCATTTATATCAGGTGGTCTTACCAAAAGTGGAAATTACTGCAAATGTGTGGGAGTCAGAGGTTAGGTAAGACAGAGAAGGGAACATGTGTGAATAAATGTTGAAAGGGCTAATACCAACCTAGAACTGAGCATTAAATACAGGCAAAAAAAATGCACATGATGGCTTCTAAGTGTATGTAGTGCAACCCACAATGTGTAAGAGAATAAAAAGAGAGAGAGGGAGAGAGAAAAGAGATAAAGAACCTGCCATTTAGGCAGGCTATGGGAGGGGGAGGGAATTGGGGACATTGGTGGTGGGAAATGGGCACTGATGGAGGGCGGGGTGCTGGAACACTATGTGACTGAAACCTGTAAACATGAACAACGTTGTAATTGTATATCTCACGGTGGTATAATAAAATATTTAATAAAAAATTGTAAATTGGTGGGCTTTATCTCTAATACTTCATAAATGTTTTATTTCATTCTCCTCCTGCATAATTTCTGAGAAATATGTAATTTGTGTGCAAAATATTGCACTTCCAAAACTACGTTTTTTGGAGCTTTTTACTTTGAGTTGTCCACACTGAACTTCCCAAAATAATTATAATTCATTTGATCACTTGACTTGATCACTTGACATCCTGTTATTCATTGATTTGCTCGAGTGGAAGCCAGTAATATTTCCATTTGACCCTATCACGTGCCAGTGTAGCCCAATGGCATCTGGTTGCTCCAGAAATACAAAGAGCCTCAAACCATTCGATCAGGGTCTTGATGAAGAAGTATGACCATCTTGTAGGTGAGCAGCCACATGATCTTTTGATATCCCATGGGATCCAGTCAGTAACGGCTCTAGTCCAGCAGTCATCTCCAAATTGCATTACATGTCCAGCCCATCTGATTTTCGATGCCTTGACAAAGGAGACAGCGTCCCTGACTCTAGAACAGTGACAGAGGTCGGAGCTCTGGATTCCTTCTTTCATTTGAGTGAGGCGTGATATTCCAAGCATAGCTCTTTCTATTCCTCTTTGGGAGACCCGAAAACATTCTCATCCTGCTTTAGTAGGGCCCAGGTCTCTGGCGCGTATGATAATGCAGGGAGAACGGTGGAGTTGAAGAGATGTGCCCGGAGCCAGAGGTTTTTTGTCTTTTTTAGCTATTTCTTCTAATTATAATGAATTATAATTCATCATAATAAATTCGGATATCCCTAGTTTGGCACTGATTTCCATGGTGGTTTCTACATATAAGCATGTTCTGCTCAGTGGTGACTTCTTCTATCACGCATCTCTCTAACCTAGGATCTGCAGTTTTCACTGAGTCCTCATCCCTCTTAAGCATACAAGAGTTATTGGTTCACTTGATTTTCTCGTTTTTTACTGATTGATAGGTCTTTTAAGATTCTTATCTTTGAAAACTGTTACATAAGCCATAATATTTGTCTTGGTAATTTTCTGTTTTACAAATGTATTTAAAGGAATCATTAAATATAAAAGTAATTCTCACTTGATCACTTGCCTTCCCATGGATCATCGATTACTCGGCGGGCACCAGTAAAGTCTCCATATGTCCTGTCATATGCGGGACAGCCCAAGGGCATATGCCCACTCCAGGAACATAAAGAGTCTCAAACCATTCCATCAAGTCATAGGAATGAGGTCTATAACTGTTACTGGTATTTGCATGTCATATTTGACACGGGTAGCTTGCCAGGCTTTGCCATGCAGGTGGGATAATCTCCTAGTCACCTCAAAACTCGAGCATTTATTGATGAACCACGTGGCCACAAGCGGCCCCACGAGCCAGGCTGCAATCAGCTCTTCTTCTGGGTAGAGTTCTGACGAGACTATAATAATAAATTTTATATGCAAAATACATCTAAATGTTTTGGCTTTAATTTGTAATCAGCATTCACTTATGTCTTATTGTTAGCCAGGACATAGTGGGTTCTTCTATAATCTGAATATTTATTTCTGTTCACTTTGTATTTCAGAGTCTGAACCAAAACTGACTGTTACAGTACAAATCATTTGAAATATCAGTCATAATAAATTATGCTAATTTTCATAAGTCTTGCTGATAAACATACCAACATAAATTAATATCACATTTTTATTTCATTACAATCTTACTGATTCTCAAGCACATAGAAATATGAGAAAATAAATCTGAGATCCCTTTTTGATGTTCTGATAGAATTAAGTCCTAAAAGTAAATATTTTTAAACCCTATCTTGATTTGCCACTTCTATAAAACTGACTCAATCTATGCATAAGATGAAACATTTTAAGTTGAGAAAAAAAAATCCAAGTTTTGACATGGAGTGATGGTCAGGATGTTTGACCTTCAATAAATACATTTTAAGAGCTTATATTATTCCTTTACACAGTGCTATAATTTAAATTTAGTTTAATAGTAATAATTTACAAATAAAAATCAAATTGGATGTATTTTAAAACTCTTAACGATCATGATCACAATCACGATCTTCCCTTTCATCATCTATTTGCTAGAGCGGGCACCAGTAATATCTCCATATGTCCTGTCTCATGCTAGTAGAACCCAAAGGCATTCACTTGCTCCAGAAACATAAAGAGCCTCAAACTATTATATTAGGTCATGGGAATATAAATGTTACTGGTATTTGGCATATCAAATACAACACGAGCAGCTTGCCAGGCATACTCTTGTAGTCACCTCTAAATAAAGTATTTATTGATGAACCGCGCTGCCGCAGCGTGCTGTGATAGTCTGGTCTGCTGGGTGGAGTTGTGACAAGAGGGAAGTCCGGATGTGGAAAATGGCGAACAGAAAGACATACTTTTAAACAGAAAGACATACTTTTAAACAGAAATAATACTTTAAATTTTCTAATGAAAAGGAACAAAATAATTGAAGTATATTGCACAAATAAAATGTAATAAATGTCAATATTTATGACCTACTGTGAGGATGGTGGTAAAGTTCTAATAAAAAATCATGAAATAAGGGAGAGAGATACTATAGAATGTAGGGCACTTGCCTTGCTTGCAGTCAACCTGGGTTCAATCTCTGGCATCCCATATGGTCCCGCAAGCATTGCCAAGAGTTATCCCTGAGTGTAGAGCCAGGAGTAACCTCTGAGCATTGCCAGGTGTGGTTCCCTAGACTGCCCCCAAATCATGAAATAGTCAAAAAATTAAATAACTTAATTGAAATCACAGTAAATTCAAGTGATTTTTCTAACATTTTATTAATTATGAGAGGTGAAAACTATATAAAAAGGCAATAGCGAGTACAATGTATATTACACATTAAAATAATCACATAGAGTCCAACACTATTCTTGTCTAAGTATGCCTGTTGTCTTTCTTTAGCCATCAAGGGTAAAGATGGAAGGTACTTTATTAAATTATTAAGAAAAAAGCTGTATTGGTCAATGAGAGAGACTTCTGACAATAACAATATCAAGAATCCAGCACTTTTTCAGCATTCGGCACCATAATCTTTGAGAGAATCACTTGTGCTCTATATCCACCTATGTTTGAATCGCGTTTTCTTAGTTCAGCCGCAGTTTTTTCCAGTTGTTGAATGTTCCAGTACCACTGTCTTCTTTTTGACTGAAGCTTGTTTACCTGACAATGCAAACGCTTAAGAATTGCACCATACCTCTTATGTTGTACCTATAAAAAGAAGGGTACATGTAGATAAAAAAGAAGTATAAGTAAAAATAGCCAAAAGGATACTGGTGCTTTCTACTTTAAAGAGAAAAGCACTTGATTAGAAATTATTTACTATAAACAATGTTAATAAAAACAGACAATAATTATAACTATTCAACATTTATTACATGTTTGAGAATTCAGCCTTGTAAATCGTGGTCTTTAATAAAAATTTTAAAGAAGAGAAAGAAATTGGTATACCATAAAACCAACCCTTTAATATTTAAGTCCATCTTTAAATATTACATTATTAAAAAACTTTATGGCATTAGTGTGTTTAGTTGTCTAATTATCACCACTATCAGTTTAATGGCATTTTCATTACCACGCTATTTCTCCCAAAACAGCACCCATTAGCAATAATTCACATCTGTCACAATTATTCTTAGGACTAAGGAACTACTATCTGTTATCTCTTTATAAACATTTTCCTATTCTAGATAATTAACACAAGTGGAACTATACAATATGTGTTTTTGGGGGGCTGGCTTATTGTATTTAGTATCTATAGTATCTGAAAGGGTCATCCATTTTTAGCACATATCAAGTCTTTTCGATACCAAGGCATCGAAAATCAGATGGGCTGGACATGTAATGCGATTTGGAGACGGCCGCTGGACTAGAGTCGTTACTGACAGGATCCCATGGGATGTCAAAAGATCATGTGGCCGCCCACCTACAAGATGGTCAGACTTCTTCATCAAGACTCTGAACAAACAGTTTGAAGCTCTTTGTATTCCTGAAGCAAGCAGATGCCTTTGGGCTACACTGGCACGTGATAGAGTCAAATGGAAATATTACTGGAGCCTGCTCGAGCAAATCGACGAATAACAGGATGTCAAGTGATCAAGTGATCAAGTCTTTTATCCTTTTTATTGCAAAATAAAGTTCCATTGTTTAATATGCCATTTTTTCACTTAAATATTTCACCATTGATGGACATTTGGGTTACTTTCACGCTTCAGCAATTATAGTACTGCTATGAACATTCGTGCTCTCTGTGTGTATGAGAACATTTTTTCACTTTCCTGGGGGATGTACCCAGGAGTGTAATTAATGAATGAATGGATGATATCTCTATATTTAACCATTTAAGGAACTACCAGGCTGTTTTTAAAAAGTTTCGCAATGCTTTGCACCATTCTTACATTCCATGAACAGTATGTGAAAGTTACAATTTTTTCATATTCTTGAAAATATTTGCTATTGGGTTGGAGTGATAGTACAAAGGGTATGAGGCATGTCTTGTAAGTGGCCAACCTGGGTTCAATCTCAGCCATCCCAGATGCTCCCCTGAGTGATCCCTGAGAGAGCCAGAAGTAAGCCTTGAACATTGCCAGGTGTACCACCCCCAAGACACACTATAAAAAGAGAAAGAAAAAATAAAATATTTTCTATTATGTTTATTTTTATCAAAACACAATCTATTGTTTGGTTGTATTTTCAGCAAATGGCAGAAAGAGGGAATAATACACCTGGGAAAATTGTATCATTTATTTCTAAAGTGCCAGGGATTTAATCCAGGGTTTCGCACGTGAGAGATATGCCCCATTCATTTTGTAAATCTTTTCTAAATTTTCTTTGTAGTAAAGCACATATATTTACCAAAATTTACCATTTTTACAAATTTTAAGTGTAAATCCCAGTAGTATTAAGCATATTTACATTATTTTTTGCTTTTTTTGGGGGGTCACACCCGGCAATGCTCAGGGGCTACTCCTGGCTCTGCACTCAGGAATTACTCCTGGCGGTGCTCAGGGGACCATATGGGATGCCGGGGATCGAACCCAGGCTGGCACAGGCCAGCCGCGTGCAAGGCAAATGCCCTACCCACTGGGCTATCGCTCTGGCCCAAAGCACATTTACATTATTAAGCAGTCAAAACCACCTTCTAATTCCTTTCATTTTGCTAAACCAAAACTTTATATCCATTAAACAAAAAGTTTCTATTCTTTACATTCAGTAAAGAATACTTCCCTCTTATAAATATGAACATTTACTAGTGTGAAATATTACACTTTTATCCATTCATCAATTAGCATTGCTTTCTGCTTTTTTGGATACTGTGACTAAAGCTACTTAAAAACATGGATATACAATATCCATTTAAACAAATAACCATGTTTCAATTTTTATTTCAATTATTCTATTTAATGTAAAATAAATAGAATTTTGGGTTACATAACGATTCTACTTTTATTTGTAAACCACCATACTTGATATAATGTGCTTGTACAAGTTTAAATTCCCACCTAAGAAAGGGTCCAATACCTTTGTGCAGTGGAAAGCAGTTCTTACTTTGTTCCTATCTTCATCATAGCAAAAACTTTTATGTTAGGGTGATTATATTTGGCAGTGCTGAGAATTGAACCTGAAGCTTTATGCTGCAAGACACCCACCATTGAGTCACACACCTGTCCCAAAACATCCACTTCAAGAATAAAGAACTACATAAGTTTCTTCTTTGTATACTTATTTGAGGAAGTGCTTTAGTAGGTCAGGAAGATAGTTCTAGTTCAATTTAAAGCAGGATCACTTTGTCAAAAATCCAATTTCATCCAAAATCCAATGGAAAAGTCCATTCACCAAATGTAAGTTTATAGCCTATTTAGGCTATAGACCGATACGTTTCTGGATTTCTGGCCCTTTAAGATTCCCTCACTATGCCAGAGCGATAGCCCAGCGGGTAGGGCATTTGCCTTGCACACAGCCGGCCCATGCCAGCCGGGGTTCAATCTCCGGCATCCCATATGGTCTCCTGAGCACTGCCGGGAGTAATTCCTGAGTGCAGAGCCAGGAGAAACTCCTGAGCATTGCCGGGTGTAACCCAAAAAAAAGCAAAAGAAAAAAAAGAAAAGAAAAAAGATTCCCTCACTATGACAATGATAGTTAGCAGGGATTACTCTGAATGGGAGATGCTAAAAATGGGTAAAGGACCAAAAATAATGGCCTCTCAGTATCTGTATTTCAAACTATAATGCCAAAAGGAAAGAAGAGGAGAAGGAGAAAGAAAGAAAGAAAGAAAGAAAGAAAGAAAGAAAGAAAGAAAGAAAGAAAGAAAGAAAGAAAAGAAAGAAAGAAAGAAAGAAAGAAAGAAAGAAAGAAAGAAAGAAAGAAAGAAAGAAAGAAAGAAAGAAAGAAAGAAAGAAAGAAAGAAAGAAAGAAAGAAAGAAAGAAAGAAAGAAGAAAGAAAAAGAAAGAAAGAAGAAAAAGATTCTGTCCCTGACCTATTTTTTTCTCCACCCCTTGTTTTTCTTCCTAATGGGGACAAATTGTGCTGTGTACTGAATATTATCTCTAACTTTTCATCAGCCTAGATTCTCTCTTTCTTGCTTAACTTTTCTGTTACTTTGAGCCTTTTAAATCTTTATTATGAAATGGTTTCTATTGATAGCATTGTGAAGACTATGGGTTCTTTTCTTAGAATAATATTTTAGTGTATAAAATAAGACACACAGGAGTACAGAGGAAACCCAATTAAACTGAAACACATCACTGTAACAGCAGCACTGAAACTGGGGCACAGACACTCTAAGCTTTCCAAAAGCACTTCTACAAAATATAAAGTGAGAACTTGCTACTAATGATTCACAGAAGCGGCTATACATTTTTTAATATATTTTCAAATGTCCAGTTTCTGTGAATTCTACAAATTCAATAGTTAATTCAAATTGGTGGACTAGGTCTGCTCATATGTTGTAGAAACAAAATTAGAATAAATAAAAGCATTATAAAAGATGGTAAAATTATATTTAGAAGAATACAATAAATTTATCAAAAAGTATATATTTATTCATGCTCATATAATATCATTTATATATTTACATATGTAATATAACAAACTATATATGTATCCACTTATACTGTAGCATAGTCATATAGAAAACATAATCACTGGATACTTATAATCATACTAGTAATATAATAGAAAAACAATTAGAACAAATTTTAGCTAATCAATACATTCGGTCATTTGCATGTTTGCTCATTTCAAAATCATTCAATAGTTAAGCTATTTCACTAATTTAAAAAAAATCACAGAAGTGTAAATTCCCCTTAGTGGAACTCTAGATCACCAGTCACAATTATGTTTCACAGATAATACTCATGCATCTAAAAAAATACCTTATTAGAAGTAGTTTGTGAAACATATCTCAAAAATATAGAAGTAAAAGTAGTTCAGTAGTAGGGAACGGGAGGGAGGGAAGGGAAGCGAAGGGGAGGGAAGGGAAAGGAAGTGAAGAGGAGGGAGGGAAGAGAAAGGGAAGGGAGGGAAGGGGAGAGGTAAAGGAGAGAAGGGGAGGGAGGGAGGGAAGGAGGAAGGGAAGAAGGAAGGAAGGGAGGAAGGCAGGAAGGAAGGAAAAAGGAAGGAAGGAAGGAAGGAAGGAAGGAAGGAAGGAAGGAAGGAAGGAAGGAAGGAAGGAAGGAAGGAAGGAAGGAAGGAAGGAAGGAAGGAAGGAAGGAAGGAAGGAAGGAAGGAAGGAAGGAAGGAAGGAAGGAAGGAAGGAAGGAAGGAAGGAAGGAAGGAAGGAAGGAAGGAAGGAAGGAATTCAAAATGAGGGGCCAGAATTATTACCTGGAGTAAAAAATTTGCCCTGGAACAACAATACTGTGACTTTGCTGTTTGATGACACCTACAGGTGCCAAAGTCAGTCCCTGTGGTTCTAGTCTTTGGGATCCGTGGCAAGTGTTTACTCTCTAAGGCATTACACTAAAGTTTGTTAGCAACACAACTAAAGTTTAAAGGTTTAAAGTGTTTAAATCCTGGTGAGCACCAAAGTTAAAATTGCTTAAGAAACGTAGTCAAGCATGTAAGCCCCAGCAATCACTTGTGTGAGAATCATAACTGAAAACACTCCTGGAGGTATCCCACAAGGCAACCAGGTGTACGATCCCAGGCATGTACACACAACATGCTTGTAGGTGGTTTTTGGTCACTTCAACAACACAAAAAGTAGAACTGAAGGAAAAAATATAAAAACAATCAATTTTTATATTTTTACCTTTAATCTTGTGAATCTGCTAAACTAACATACTGTTTGTTATTACTGTATATTTCTTAACATGTTCTACATAAGCAATTGTTCTATTTGTGAATAAAGTTTTACTTCTCTACTATTTTGTTGCTTATATTATTTTTCCCCTCTAGAGCACCGAGAACACTATCTTAATACACACTAATGTGATGTAAAAAAGTGGAATCAGTTATCTTTGCCTTGTCTCCATCTAAGAGGGTAGAATTAAAAAATTTCACCTATATATGGTGTCAGGAATTTTTTTCTAGATTCCTTTATCAGGCTCATAAAAATCGACTTGGCTCTTAAATATGCCATTGTTATTATGAATTATGCAGTGGTGTTTATGTTGTGCTCTTTTGCAACTGTTAAATCAATTGCATGTTTCTCTATTCTCTATTTAGATCAGTATAGTTTATTTATATGTTAATGTGGTTAATTACATTATTTGCTTTTGAGACAATTAGATCAATCATGCTTTCCTGGAACCAACTTTGCTGGGACATGAAGTATTAGCATTTTTGTTCGTAACTGAATTTAATTTAGAAAATATCTGGTAAGTAATTTTATACCTTTGTATAAAGGACAGTTTTCCATGAATTCTTTCCTGGTAATATTCCTAGTCAGATAACAGGTAATGATCCTTATTCAAAAGTCAGGGTTATACTCTTAGCCTCATAAAATGAGTTGGGAACAGTTTCTACTTTCCCTTTCTAAAAGATATTCTTTCAGCTATTATTTCTTTCTTAAATAATAGACTCCTCTAGTCTTGCCAATTCAGAAAAAAATGTTTTTATGGAGAAGGGTTTAATTATGAATTCAATTTCACCAACTTCTATCTCAATATTCATGGATTCATTCAAAGTAAATAATTCCCTCAACATAGAAGTAATTTCTTCTCTTTTTGTCACACCTGGTGTTATGCAGGGGCTATACCTGGCTTTGTTTTCAGGGATCATTCCCTGGCAATGCTTAGGAGACAATATATAGACCCAAGATTAGAACCTGGTTACAGCAGATGCAGTCACATGCGAGATAAGCACCTTCACCTTTGTGCTCTGTGTACTCTGTCTCTGTCTCTCTCTCCCCTCCCCAAGTAATTTATCCCTATAGTTTTCATGGAATGTAACCATTTCATCTAAGTTGTCAAGTATATTGTATTTATAAACAAGGTTTTCATCAGTGGAAAATGGGTGTAATAGAGAGGGCAATGCAATGGAAGGTGGTAGGGAAAGAAATATTGCCTTCTCAGTAATACACTTTTTCAGAGAATGTACTCCCACAGAAATGATAACCATATTTTTGAAAGATCAAAAACCAGAGTCTAACAGACATTATTCATGTCCTACTCTTGGTATCTGCCATTTTCTATATAACCTTGTATAAATTATATAAATTTTATTAAATTCTTCAAAACATATTAATGTGAGAATTTAACTGTGATACCCTATGCCAAAGAGGCCCCATTCACTCTCAATGGAACAAACATCTCTGAATGCAGCAGTTATTATATTAGGCCGAGAAGTCAACATGATGAATGACCTAAAACCTGAGCTGCACAGGAGGAAGAGACGGCATGGAATGCCTTCAGAAGCATTGAAGAAATAGCTAAAAGGACAAAGAACCTCCAGCTCTGGGCACATCTCTCTGATGCCACCATTTTCCCTGCATTAACATATGCCTCAGAGACCTGGGCCCTCTGAAAGCAGGATGAGAACGCTATCTGGATCTCCCAAAGAGGAATTGAAAGACTTATGCTTGGAATATCACACCTCACTCAAGTGAGAGAAGGAATTCAAGTTCCAACCTCTGTCGGACGTCCCAGGGTCAGGGACTCTGTCTCGTTTGCCAAGGCATGAAAAATCAGATGGCTGGACATGTAATGTGATTTGGATACAACCACTGGACTAGAGCTGTTACCAACTGGATCCCACGGAATGTCAAAAGATCACATGGCCGCCCACCTACAAGATGGTCAGACTTCTTTGTCAAGACCCTGAATGAATGGTTTGAGGCTCTTCGTATTCCTGCAGCAATTAGATGCCATTGGGCTACACCGGCACGTGATAGGGTCAAATGGAAATGTTACTGGCGCGCCCACTAGAGGAAATTGATGAACAACGGGATGTCAAGTGACCAATTGATCAAGTGACCCTATGCCGAAGAATATCAGGTACTAAATTCATTACAATATATTTAATCACTGTATCACTGTCTTCCTGTTCATCGATTTGCTCGAGCGGGCCCCAGTAACATCTCCATATGTCCTGTCTCATGCTAGTAGAGCCCAAGGCATCTGCTTGCTCCAGGAACATAAAGAGCCTCAATCCATTCGGAATGAGGTCTATAATTGTTACTGGTATTTGGCATATATATCAATTGTTACTGGTATTTGGCATATATATCAAATATGACCAGCATGGCCCCTCCCCTCATGTGTGAGTGAACCCTTGGAGCAATGTTGACTCGGCCAGGACTGACCGGGCCCCTTCACCGGGGGTCGGCTCCATGGGTTGCTTCCAATGGAGCCGAGTGATATTAAGAGGCATAATGAAATAATGAAAGGTCAAAGGCAACAGAACTGAGAGCTGGTCTACAGAACTGAACTTAGGTGAGGCAAGAGAGTTTGGAGAGAGAATGGGGGTAAGTCGGCACGCTGGTGCAGTATGTGGTGTTGAACGTTGTACCCATGAAACCCTAACAGTAACAGTATTGTAAGCCATGAAGCTTAAAACAAAATTTGATATATATGATATATATTTGATATATATGATATATATTTGATATATATGCTAATATATTTAATACTCCTGAATATTCCTTTTGTACCCTTTATAAAATATGTTTATGTTTATATATACATGTATGAATAATTCATTTTCTAAATTTTGTTTTAAGCTTCATGGCTTACAATACTGTTACTGTTAGGGTTTCATGGGTACAATGTTCCAACACCACATACTGCACCAGCGTGCCAACTTACCTCCCCACTTGGTCCCAGTTTCCTCTTCTCTTCCAAACTCTTGCCTCACCTAAGTTCAGTTCTGTAGACCAGCTCTCAGTTCTGTCGCCTTTGACCTTTCATTATTTCATTATGCCTCTTAATATCACTCGGCTCCATGTGGAAGCAACCCATGGAGCTGACCTCCCGGTAAGGGGCCGTCCTGGCCGAGTCAACATTGCTCCAAGGGTTCACTCACACATGAGGGGAGGGGCCATGCTGGCCAGAATTGGAGGAGATTTGGGCTCCTTTGCCCTTTTCTCCACCTCCATGTGCCAAGCTACCCCAGAAGAGAGACCCATGCCAGACCCACAGCTCCGCTGGCAACCCTGGAAGAGATGCAGACCCATCCACTCCAGACCCGCAGCTGTGCTGCTCGCCCCACGTGGAAGTAACCCACGGAGCTGACCTCCCAGTAAAGGACTCGGCCAGCCCTGGCCAAGTCAACATTGCTCCAAGGGTTCGCTCACACATGTGGGTGAGGGGCCAAGCTGGCCGGACTTGGAGTGGAGATTTGGGCTCCTCCACCTCTTCCTCCACCTCCGTGCCAGCTACCTCGTAAGGCTGGACTAGTGGACATTCCCACCAACAATGGATGAGAGTCCCTTTCTCCCCGCATTCATGTTAGCACTTGTTCTTGATCTTCTGATGTGTGCCAGTCTCTGTAGCGTGAAATGATACCTCATTGTTGTTTTGATTTGCATCAACCTGATGACTAATGATGAAGAGTACTTTTTCATATGCCTTTTGGCCATTTGAATTTCTTCTTTGAGAAAATTTTTGTCAATTTCTGTTGGAGGACAGGTTTAGCTATTCTGGGAGTTTTGTTGTTTTGCCCACTCACAGCTAAATCTTATTTAAGTCAAGGTTCATTCTAATGAGACCTCTCTTCTATGTAAACACTGCTAGAGGGTGTGGCAGTTACAGAAGTCACCTTGACTGAATAACTTCTGACTTACACATCTACTAAGACTTCTATGTTTTCTAGATTGGGCATAGCTCCTCTTTATATCCACTGCACCCAACGTGGGACAGTTAGAATTTACCAGGAGACTACCACCCTGGCTACGCTGAGACTATAGGAAGACTATAGGAAGGATTATACTAGTTTGCTCTAAGCAGGCGAGTGTGACCCTTTCAGTACACGAGAACAAGATACTCAGAATCACCCTGGTGCAGATAATAATAAGAAGGACCTTTGTGGGTACCATCTAGATTACATGAAGCTCATGAAGTTAAGATGTATTACTTTATACCAGCCCTCTCTCTCTCTCTCTCTCTCTCTCTCTCTCTCCAGTGTTTTACATAAGAGATAATCTTGGTAGAAAGGATTAGACCTTGGCATAACTTTTGTTTATACCTGAAATAGGGTGTGGCACTACACTCTGTTTAGAGTTCTTTGTTGACATGCCCCTCCCGGTTGGATTACTTTGGTGTATATAAGGGGCTGACTTGAGGCCCCTTCACCTTTTACCTTTTGGGCCTTTTAGCTTCCGGCTTTTGGCTCCTGCGGCTTTTGGCTTTTGGTTTTGCTCTTTGGCCTTTTGCTCCATCTTCTGGGTAGGACTCAGCTCGGATGAGATCCTCTCTCTTTGGTGGGAGACTTAGGCTCTTTTATATAGTCTAAGTTCGGACCAGAGCTAAAGTTTGTTCATTATATTGGATTGCTGTGGAAGAGCTTTTGTACTGTTAAAAGCCTTTTTTGGAACTGCACTGAACTCATGAGTTTTCATCTGTTCTCCTGGCATCCTCGGAGGTAGAGGAAAACTTCTGCCCTGACACTGTCGGGGACCCCTGCGGCGTTCCCCAACATTCTTCTCCCCATTTCTTAATGAGGTTGGACTTTTTTTTTTTGAAGGACTCTACCAGTGTCTTGTATATATCTTTGATATTAATCCCTTTCTGCCCTCCAAGTGTTGTAGGTGTGGCTGCGGTGCCCGCGCTACGTCGGCAGGTGGCATACAGGAGACAGGCTTGTCTACAACCAATCTTAGTTGTTCTTTTTTTCTTTTTGATGTATGCCAGTCTCACTGGTATGAGGAAATATCTCATTGTTATTATAATTTGCATTTCCCTGATGATAAGTGATACAGTGATTTTTTTATATATCTATTGGCCAATTATTTGTCTTCTTTGACGAAGTTTCTGTTCACTTATTTTTATGGGCTTGATTTTTTTTTCTTGTTCATTTTCTAAGTGCTTTGTGTATCTTGGACATTAACCTTATGTTAGATAAGTGGCAGGAAAATATTTTTTCCCTCTCTGTAGGATGTCTTTATTGTGGTCATTGTTCTGCTGCAGAGCAGAGCTTCTTAGTTTAATATAGTCCTGTTTGTTAATATTTTCTTCTGTTTGCTTAGCTGTTAAGATCAAATAACTTAAGTCACCTCTAGTTAAAGCTCCTCAAGCATTCTGCCTATGTATTCCTCAATATATTTTATGAATTCAGGTTTGATATAAGGGTCTTCAATTCATTTTTAGTTGATTTTTGTGCATGGTGTGAGATAGGGCTCTGAGTTCACTTTTTACAGATGACTATATTTTTCCAACATAATTTGTTAAATAAGCTCTACATGCTCCACTTCATACTCTTTGCTCCTTTGTCAAACACTTATCTAAATAATTCTTAACTTGCTGTTAGATCACCTTTTAACTTTCTGGGTTCTTAAGATACGTTTTGCTTTCCAATTGTGCAATCATTTCTGTGACTGACCTCAATAAATTAATGTTCCAGTCAATTTTATATCTCCATGCTCTATTGTACCAAGTTAGACATATTTTGCTTCTGTCTCCTAGTAGCTCTGCAATAACTCACAATTTTCCTCTACCTTTTAAATTTAGGGTCCTGAGTGTAGAATATTTAGACAGGAATAAACATTAGTGAATCTCAAAATACTTTATATAATAGTTATTATTATAAAATATGCTTGACATTCACTATTACTAAAAAATTTGTTAAATACCCTAGTTTCTCTTCCCTGAAAACTCTTAGACTTAAAAATAATGTTTTTTAATTAAACCTGGAACTAAAAATAACTGATTATTGCTTAATGCTTTGTACTTGAAGCTTTTGTGTTGCATATTTTGTGTTTGCATATTTTGTATTTTGTTTCTCCAATTTTTTACATTAAATGACTCAGGCTTTATCTTTATCCTACTCTCTTATATTTAGCTCCCTTTTTCTAAAGTTCATATAAAAAGAGAAAATAAAGGGGCAGGCATTTGGAAACACACATTTGGATTTTTGTCACTTAGAAATGTTTTAAAAATAACAAAAGCCTTTGAAAAAATAGAAACCATGTCAAATTCAAAACCCATTTAGAATTTTGAATAAACCAAAAAGATGTAAACATCAGTAACTATGAAAGCTGAAACATGCAAAACACAAAACGTGTGATAGCATTAAAATTAGAGCAAAAGAATGCTGTAACACAGGCAGAAAATGAAATGAACTATATTCCAATGCCATAAGGTCATGGCTAAAGCCATTCACAAGCAGAAGGGAAACAAGACTTAAGGTCAAAATAAATAAAGATTTCTTATCGATGAACTTCAGATCAATGAATAGCATAAGAAATGGAATTACTGGGCCAGGAAAATATCCTGCTAGTAGAGTACTTTTTCAGGCATGTGTAAAGCACTGGATTGTGATACCTGACACTACATATAAAAACACTGAAGATAAAAAGACTAAAGTATCCTTTAAAATAATAATAACCCACCCCTAGGGTCCCAAACCACACTTCAGAAAAGCCACCTACACATCTATGTTCATTATAGCACTATGTACAATAGGCAGAATCTGTTAACAACCCGAGTGCCTGAGAACAGATGACAAGATAACGAAATTACAGTACATCTACACAATAGAATACTATGAAAACACCAGGAAAAAATGAAGTCATGAAATTTGCTTATAAATGGATGAACATACAGAGTTTCATGCTGAGTGACATGAGTCAGAAGGAGAGGGATAACAGCAGTAATTTTTTTTCTCAGTGGGGAACACTAAAAGCGTTCCCCCTCATATCAGGGACAAACAAGATTGCCCATTCTCACCACTACTGTTCAATATGGTACTGGAAGTAATTGCCATAGCAGTTATGGAAGAAAATGACATTAAGGGTATCCAGATAGGAAAAGAAGAAGACAACTATCACTATTTGCAGATGACATGATACTAAGAGAACCCTGAAGTCTCAACAAAAAAGCTCCTAGAAACAATATATTTGTATAGAAGAATGGAAGGTTACAAAATCAATATCCAAAAAGTCCATGGCTTTCCTATATGCAAATAACAAAAGAGAAGAAAGAGCTATAAAAAAGTAATCCCGTTCACAATTGTGCCTCAGAAAATCAAGTGCCACAGAATCAGCTTAACTAATGATGTAAAGAACCTGTACAAAGAAAAACAAAAAATGCTACTTCAAGAAATAAAAGAGGGGATGTTTTGAACTCTCACACCAGTCTTCCTCCATCTCAGGTACTATCCCGGGGGTGTGGCTGGCTGGGCGGACATGTGGGGACATGGTAGAGCCCCAGGCCTCGGCAGAAGGCAAAGCCACAGCCCCAGAAGTCCGAGTGGAAGTGGAAGTAAATTGACGTTTTGAACTCTCACACTGGTCTGCTCCACCTCAGGTACTCTCCCTGGGGTGTGGCTGACCTGGTGGGTGGCCACCATGCAGCCACTATTAATACAAAAAACAAGGAAATTCAACACCAAGGGAAGGTAATATCTTCAAGAAAAAGAAACAGTACTCCAGAGGAATCTATGCCTGAATGCCGCAACACCATGGGGAAACAACACAGATCCCCAGTCCGAAGAACAGATGAAGAAACCAACCCTGAAGATTTGAAAACAAATGCAGATGTACATAAGCTCTCTGACAAAGAATTTAGAGAAGAAAAGGTTAGGATGTTAGAGTGGCAGAGTACAAAATCAATACCCCAAAGTCAATGGCCTTCCTATATGCAAACGATCACTGTCACTGTCTTCCCGTTCATCATCCATTTGCTCAAGTGGGACCCAGTAACATCTCCATATGTCCTGTCTCATGCTAGCAGAGCCCAGGGGCATCTGCTTGCTCCAGGAACATAAAGAGCCTCAATCCATTCTGGAATGAGGTATATAATTGTTACTGGTATTTGGCATATCAAATACAACACGGGTAGCTTGCCAGGCTCTGCCGTGCAGGTAGCATACTCTTGTAGTCATCTCTAAGTCCAGCATTTATTGATGAACCGCATGGCTGCAAGCGACCACGCCGAGCCGGACTGTCATAGGCTGGTCTGCTGGGTGGAATTCTGATGAAAGAGAAGTCCAGATGTGGAAATGGAGGCCCTCACAGAGTGGGGGTCATCTGGCTTATTGCAAGGCTCTGCTGGGGTGGCGGGCTAGGGCTAGAACCCGCCATCCCTCCTGGGCACCTTGTGAGCAGCTGGGCACAGGGAGAGCCAGTAGCAGCTCTGCCCCCATGTCTGTGAGTCTGTCAAAAAAACTACTCCGGAGAGCCGCTCATCTCGGGAATCGGGGCGCAGTCGGAAAGGCGGTCACCCCCTCGCCCGCCGCCACGCAACGCTACGTTCATGGGGAACCTGGTAGACGACCATTCGTAGACGACCTGCTTCTGGGTCGGGGTTTCAGATGCGTAGCAGAGGAGCTCCCTCGCTGCGATCTATTGAAAGTCAGCCCTCGACACAAGGGTTTGTAATGAAAAAAGCATAAATAAAGAAAAAATCAGAATATAATGGAGTGTGATGAAAAAGGGCTTTCATCTTTAAAGTGATGAAAAGAGGCTACAGAGACAGCTCAGGCAGGAACACACACGCCAAGCTCCTCTGAGGCCCTGTATTCTGTTCCTAGCATTGGTCCCCTGAACACATGGGGGATACTGGGGTATCCCTATAAAAACAACAAAAAATTAAAGGGATGAAAAAAAATCTGCTTCTACATAAAGAATTCCAAGCCTAGTGAGAATTATCATTTGTTAAGAGTCTGTTAGTGGTAGGAAGATGTAATGGTGGGGCTGGGGGCTGGAGTGACAGTACAGCTGGCAGGGCATTTGCTTTGCACATGGCCAACCCAGATTTTATCTCCAGCATCCCATATGGTTCCCTGAGCACCACCAGAAGTAATTCCTGAGTGCAGAGCCAGGAGTAACCCCTGAGCATTGCTGGGTGTGACCAGAAAGGGGGAAAAAAGTGGCGGGATTGGTGTTGGAGTATTGAATGCCTATAACAAATTATCATGAACAACTTTACAAAAATAAATAAATACATAGTTTAAAAATAAATAAGAAGAGTTAGAAATCAAAACTCTAAAGAAACAAAAAAGCTCAGAAGAGTGAAGGAGAGAGCTCCAAGGGCTCACAGGCCAGATCCAGCCCGGACTCAAGGTTGGCCTCAGCACCCGCATGCAAACAATGTCAGAGAAAAAAGGGACATTAAAGAAACTATCCCAATCACAGTTGTGCTGCAGAAAATCAAATACCTAGGAATCAGTTTGACAAAGAATGTAAAGGATCTCTACAAAGAAAACTACAAAACATTGTTTCAGGAAATCAAAGGGGACCTGAGGAAGTGGAGACACAGTCCATGCTCTGCCATGCGGGTGGGATATTCTTATAGTAGCCTCTCATCTCATGCATGTATTAATGAACCGTGTGGCCAAAAAGCTGCACAAAACAGAGAAAGATCAGCTTTTCTTCTGGGTGGAGCTCTGACGAGCTGTGGAGTCTGGATGTAGAAAATGGCGGCCCCTCATGGTGTGGGGGGGTTCCTCTGGCTTCTTGCGAGGCTCTGCTGCGATGGCAGGCCAGGGCTAGAACCCACCTTCCCTCCTGGGCGCCTCATGATTTAGATAATGTTGAGTAAAAAGGCAATTAAAATAAACTTTGTAGAGGACAAAGTATTTTATGGAAAAACTTATAAAAACACTGATATGAAAATATGAAAGACATTTTGGGGAGAAAAGTGAACAAAATTATCTGCTTTATTTCTTTAGGGTCTCATTTAATTTATTTTGGACTTAGGCATAAAAAATATGGGTCACTAGTATACTAGGAATTTTCAAATGACAACTCAAATGACAAATAGAAACTTACAATTTGATTGATTGATTCTTACAATCTTCTATAAAGGAACAAAAAAATATAAAGTCGAACAAAGAAAGCCTCTTCAACAAACAGTGCTGGAAAATTGGGCACTTACGTGTAAAAAATGAACTTAGACCTTCTTCTAAAGCCATGCACAAAAGTCAGATAAAAATGGATTATAGATCTCAATATCAGACATGAATCTATAATACCTTATAGATCAAAGAAAACAGAAAAAACGGCTCTACAACATCGAAACTAAAAGCAACTTCAAAGACGACACACCATTGACCAAGCAAATGGAAGCAAAGATAAACAAATGGGATTATATAAAATTGAAAAGCTTCTGTACCTCAAAGGACACGGTGACCAAGATACAAAGACAATCCACAGAGTGGGAAAGAATATTCACCCAATACCCATCTGACAAGGGTTAATATCCAGAATATATTAGGTACTGGTAGCACTTCACAAGAAAAAAACAGCCAATCCCATTTAAAAAAAATGGGGAGAAGAAATGAACAGAAGCTTCCAAAGAGAAGAAATTCGAATGGCCAAAAGACATATGAAAAAGTGCTCTTCATCTTTAATCATCAGGGAGATGCAAATCAAAACAACAATGAGGTACCACCTCACACCACAGAGACTGGCACACATCCAAAACAGAAAGAACAATCGGTGCTGGTGTGGATATGGGGAAAAAGGGACTCTGGTCCACTGTTGGTGGAAGTGCCGATTGGTCCAGCCCCTTTGGAAAACAATATGGACATTCCTCAGAAAACTAGATATTGAACTCCCATTTGATCCAGCAATAGCACTCCTGGGAATATATCCTAGAGACCCAAAAGCACATAGCAGAAACACTATTTGTACTTCTTTTATTCATTACTGCACTATTCACAATAGCTAGAATCTGGAAACAACCTAAGTGCCTGAAAACAGAGGACTGGCTAAAGAAACTGGTACATCTACACAATGGAATACTATGCAGCTATCAGAAAGGACAAAATTATGAAATGTACCTGCAAATGGATGGACATGGAGACTATCAAGCTGAGTGAAAGTAATCAGAAGGAAAAAGACAGATATAGAATGACTGCATTCATTAATGGGATGTAATACAATATACCAGTGTTTTACTAAGTGTGGGAAATGGTAATGTCAGACTAGAACTCACCATTGAATATACACAAAAGAGACTTAAATGATAGCCCTAAATATCTGCAGGGCTAGCCGCAATGTGTAAAAGAAGAGGGAGAGAGATGCAGAGACAGAGACAGAGAGAAAGAGGAAAAGGGGGCACCTGATATTGAGGCAGCCTGGGGTGGGCAGGAGAGGATGTGGGTACACTGGTGTTGGGAATGGCGCACTGGTGGAAGGATGGGTGCTGGAATAATGTATTATCAAGAACCAATTATGAACACCTTTGTAATTGTATGTTTCACTGTGGTCTAATAAAAAATTTTAAAAAAACTAAAAAGAAACACCAAAAAAAAGAAGAAATAAAAGAGGACATGAGGAAATGGAAATGCATCCCTTGCTCATGAATTTGGAGAATCAACATTGTCAAAATGGCAATACTCTCCAAAGCATTATACAGAATCCCAACTTCAAACTACAAAGCATAGTTATTAAAACAGCATGGTATTGGAATAAAAACAGATTTGTAGACCTATGTAATAGCATTTAATGCCCTGACACACACACTCAAATATCTGAACATTTAATCTTTGATAAAGGGGCAAAATATATGAAGTGGAGTAAAGACAGCCCCTCTTCAACAAGTGGTTCTGGGGAAATTAGGCAACTACATATGAAAAAAAAACTGAACTCAGACCTCTTTCTAACACCATGCACAAAAAACATCAAAATGGATTAACGATATCAACATTAGACCTAAATCCATAAGGTACATAGAAGAAAACATCAAGAAATTCTTCCACGACACTGAAGCTAAAGGCATCTTCAAAGATGAAACACCAGTGACCAAGCAAGTGGAAACAAAGATAAACAAATGGGACTACATGAAACTAAGAAGTTTCTGCACCTCAAAAGAAACAGTGACCAAAATACAAAGACAGCCCATGGGTTGGGAAAGAATATTTACCCAGTACCCATCTGATAAGGAGTTAGTATCCAAGATATATCAAGCACTGGAAGAACTTTACAAGAAAAAAAATGCAACCCCATCAAAAAATAGAGGAAATGACCAGAAATTTCCTCAGATATTCAAATGGCCCAAAGTCATATTTAAAAAAAGTTCTTTATCACTAATCATCAGAGAGATGCAAATAAAAAACGTGATGTCATCTCAAACCACAGAGACTGGTACACATCCAAAAGAGCAGGAACAACTAGTGCTGGCACTGATGTGGGGAGAAAGGATTCTCATTTGTTGCTGTCGGGAATGCCGACTGATCCAATCTTTTTGTAAATCAATACGGACTTTCCTCCATATACTAGAAACTGAACTCCCATTTGATCCAGCAATACCACTTCTGGGAATATACCCTGTGGACCAATAACACACAGCAGAAACACCATCTGCAACTCTATGTTCATTGAACCACTATTCATAAAAGGAACAATCTGGAAACAACCTGAATGCCTGAGAGCAGATGATTAACTGAAGAAACAACAGTACACCAACACAATGGAATACTATGCAGCTGTTAGGAAAAATGAAGTCATGAAAGTTGCCTATGAATGGATGGACATGGAGAGTATCATGCTGAGTGAAATTAGTTAGAAGGAAAAGGACGGATATAGAATGACTGCATTCATTTATGGGATATAAAAAATAATAGTATGAGACTAATATTCAAGACCAGGCAAAACAGGAGCTAGGAAGACTTGTCATTGGTTTGCATATATCACAAGCATGTGGGGGTGACAGAGGGTAGGTAAGATAGAGAAGTAGAGAAGTGACTAGTGCTCCAATAATAGCTGGAAATGGTAAAGCTAGACTACCAGTGTCTGCATTGCAAACCACAATGCAATGAGAGAGTGAGAAAAAGAGGTTAAGATAAAGGACCAATTTGCCAACAATAGTTGTAAATGGTAACACTAGACTAGAACTGAGTATTGAGAGTAAGTGAAGGTATATACATGATAACCCCTCAGTGTATGTACTGTAAACCACAGCGTACAAAAATGGGGAGAGAGAGATGAGAGACAGAGAGAGACAGAGAGACAGAGAGTACCTGAGGTATAGTCAGGCTGGAGGGTGGTGGTGGGAGGGAAACTGGTGACACTGGTGGTGGGAAATGTGAACATGTGAACTGGTGAAGGGACTGGTGTTGGGATTGTATGACAATCATAAACAATTTTAAAACTGTGTATCTCATGATGATTTGATTTTTTAAAAAAGAAAAGGGCCAGAGAGATAGTATCGCAGGTAGGGCAAGTGGGAAACCTGAGTTTAATCCACAGAAACAAATAAGATTACCTGAACCCTTCCAGGAATAACTCCTGAATACAGAAACAGAAGTGCACATTGAGAACTGTTAGGTATAACCCAAGAACCAAAAAGAGAAAAAAATGGAATTTAAAAATAATTATAGGATTATATTTGACCTTTATTTTTTATCATTTATTTTAGTTTCTTACATTTTAATATTTTCAACCACACTATTCTGACACAATTGAGGATTACTTTTAATTGTATTAGGTTTAATAAAACTAAAATTCAAAAGGCTCCACAGAATTCTAACACAGGTATCCCTACTACTAAAATTTTTACATGTGTTAAATTTCAAGTAAGAAGTTTAGTGATAAAACTTTATTGATGAAATACTTCAAAAATGAAGTTCCGAGCTCTCTGATATTCCATATAAACTCACTGATATTCCATATAAACTTAACATTAATGGCCACATATTATTTATCCTTTCCTGTATTATGAAGAGGTAGCAGACAGGAAACAGGCTTGGCTACACCCAGGGCTCTGCTCTGCCCCGTGGGCCCTGGTTGGTTGATGGTCTGACATAGAAAAAGACTGGGCCCCCTGGGATAAACCCAGAGCCACAGCAGAGCCTGGCAAGCTACCCGTGGTGTATTCAATATGCCAAAACAGTAACAATAATGGACCTCATTCCCAATGAATGGAGATGCTACTGGTGCCCGCCGAGCAAATTGATGATCAATGGGAAGACAAGTGATACAAGTGAAGTGATACTACTAAGATTACTCATTTATACTTTTTGCTTCTGTTAATTTAATATTAAGTGCTAGTAAAAGTCCTTAACATTTATATAAAACAAACAAAAGAAGTTTCTGAGAGCTGGAGAGAAGTCAAACTGACTAGGGATCTGATGAACCAAGAAACGCTATGATGCTGCACGCTCTGTGTTTTTGTTCTGCCTTATGAACTGCACAGTGAACAAAGGAGAAGACAATAGCTGGGAAACAGCAAGGGGAGCAGCCATCACTGGCTGAAAAACCATTCGTTTCTTTCCAGTCAAAAATTAAGAGAAGGCAATCCGAGCAAGATATAAAACTTTTACTTATTCATCCCATTCCCTTTTTGCAAGTGGCACTGAAAAATTTGGCCCCAAAGCTCAAGGGGCTGCCTATGAGATTGCAGTTGCTTCACACCTGACAGCAGTGCTGCATGGGAAATGAAACTCAGTTCAGAAAGGCATTTGTAGCATGGGGCCTCACAGATAGCACAGCTGCCAGGCACAAACAGCAGAGCAGCTTGAACCACATTTGGTGGCTTCAACAATAGCAGATATTAAAAGCCAACCTTAGACATACAAGGTAGATGCTCTAAATCACTAAGCTATTTATGTCCCAGCCTACTCAAAGAAAAAACTTTTAGATAGTAAGTACTATACTGAAGTCAAATACCACATTAAAAAAAAAATCTATGTCCCTGCCCCCTGCCCCCACCACTGACACCAGAAAAGGCTGAGAGGAAAGCACAAACTTCAAATCTTGTTATGCTATCATAATCTTGCCTTGATTCTGTTGCTGGTAAAGAGTCAGAGAATGGTAGTCCAGGCTTCTCTATTCTTTCTGGGCAATAACAAATTAAGTAGGAGGAGAGACTGAACTTCTATCCCCATCTAGTGGTAACAAGACATCTAATTCCCTCTTACTGGGAAATATCAAGGATTTTTTTCACCAACATTCAGTAGTAAGGGAGGCCACAGAGAGAGCAAAATGAATTGTCTCTATCCCTCACATCAGAGGCTATCATCAGACGGAGGTGACAATAAACCCCTCCCTCCACCCTGAAGTCAGCAGCAACTTAATGAAGACACACAGAAAAATTAACAATAAATTAGAGACTTAAAAGCTAATATCCATGTGTTCCAATTTCAATAGAACAAGAAATATCTCAAAGAGGAAAATAAATTAACAGGTGGCAAAACCAGTAAAACTCAAGGTGAAATTCACTTAATCACTTGACATCCCGTTATTCAACGATTTGCTCGAGCCGGGCGCCAGTAACATTTCCATTTGACCCTATCACGTGCCAGTGTAGCCAATGGCATCTGCTTGCTTCAGGAATATGAAGAGCTTCAAACTGTTCGTTCAGGGTCTTGACGAAGAAGTGTGACCATCTTGCAGGTGGGAAGCCATGTGATCTTTGGACGTCCCGTGGGATCCAGTCGGTAAAGGCTCTAGTTCAGCGGTTGTCTCCAAATAGCATTACATGTCCAGCCCATCTGATTTTCAACGCCTTGGCAAACGAGACAGTGTCCCTGATTCTGGATCGACAGAGGTCGGAACTCCGATTCCTTCTTTCACTTGAGTGAGGCGTGATATTCCAAGCATAGCTCTTTCAATTCTTCTCTGGGAGAGGAATTATCTCTCTCCCAAAATTATCTTCACAAATTATCTGAGAAAAATGTTTAAGCCACAAAAATTTTAAAAGATTTTTAAGCTATCAGGGGCCAGACAGATAGTACATTGTGTGGGCACTTGTGTTGCACATGGTCAACCAGGTTCAATCACCAGCATCCCATATAGTCCCCTGAGCACTACCAGGAAGAATTCTTAGGTGCAGAGCTAGGAGCAACCCTTGAGCATTCCTGGTTATGCTCCAAAAAACTAAAAAAGAAAAAATAATTAAAGCCATCAGCATAAAGAGACTTCAGTGGAAATTATGAACATTCCCCTAGATAAAGTAAAAGATACACTCTCAGCAAAGAAGTAAAAAGATAAAGCCACAAATGGAAAAGGGGCAATAACTGAAGGTAAAAATTCAATGGATGAATTCAATATGAGAATTAAAGTAACAGAGAAAGGACTCAGTAGAGACTAGAACTCACTCAGTCTGAACAAGAGAAAATGTTTGTCCAGTGAAAAATCAAAAGATTTTGAGGGACCAGGAAGGATTTTTTTTAAGTTATTTTTTATTTTTATTTTTTACATGGCAGAGCCTGGCAAGCTACCCATGTTTTATTTAATATGTCAAAAACCAGTGACAATTATGGGCCTGATTCCCATGACCTGAAGGAATGGTTTGAGGCTCTTCCTGTCCCTGGAGCAAGCAGATGCCCTTGGGCCATACTTGCTTGCAACAGGATGTATAGAGATGTTACTGGTGCCTGCTTGAGCAAATCAATGAACAACAGGAAGAAAAGTGAAAAGTGAAAGTGATTTTTTACAATTACAAAGAAATACAATTAAAAAGTTCATATTTGGGTTTTGGTCATACAGTGTCATACAGTGTTCTAGCACCGATCCCTCCACCAGTGCCCATCTCCCACCACCAACTACCTGGTTCCCTCCCCTCCCCCAAGCCCACCTCCATTTTGACAATGTTGATTCTCCCGATCCATGAGCAGAAAATATGTTTCTGTTTCCTTGTGTCCTCTTTTATCTCTTGGAGCAGTGCCTTGTAGTTTTCTTTGTACAGGTCCTTTACACACTTGGGTAAGTTGATTCCTAGGTATTTGATTTTCTGTGGCACAATTGTGAATGGGATCGTTTCCTTAATATCCCTTTCTTCTCTTTCCTTATTTGTATATAGGAAAGCCACCGACTTTGGGTGTTGATTTTGTATCCTGCCACTCTACTATATGTGTCTATTGTTTCTAGGAGTTTTTTGGTAGAGAGTTTAAGGTTCTCTAGGTATAATATCATGTCATCTGGGAATGAGAGCTTGACTTCTTCCTTACCTATCTGTATGCCCTTGATGTCCTTTTTCTTCTCTGATTGCTATGGCAAGTACTTCCAGTACTATACTGAATAAAAAGAGGTGAGAGTGGGCAACCTTGTCTTGTCCCTGATCTCAGGGGAAGGCTTTCAATTTTTCCCCATTTAGAATGATGCTCGCTGTGGGCTTTTGGTAGATGGCTGTAACTATCTTGAGGAAAGTCCCTTCAATTCCCATTTTCTGGAGGGTTTTAATCATGAATGGGTGCTGGATCTTGTCAAATGCTTTCTCTGCATCTATTGATAGGATCATATGGTTTTTATGTTTTCTCTTATTGATATGATGTATTATGTTGATTGATTTGTGAATATTGAACCATCATTGCATTCCTGGGATGAATCCTACTTGGTCATGATGTATAATCTTCTTGATAAGTCTTGGGATTCTGTTTGCTAGTATTTTTTTTTGAAGATCTTAGCATCCGTGTTCATCAGTGATATTGGTCTGTAGTTTTCTTTCTTTTGTGTTGTCTCTCCATGCTTTGGGTATCAGGGTGATATGTGCCTCGTAGAAGCTGTTTGGGAGTGTTTCTGTTTCTTCTATTTCCTGGAAGAGCTTGAAAAGGACTGGCAGTAGGTCCTCCTTAAAGGTTTGGTAGAGTTCACTAATGAATCCGTCTGGACCTGGGCTTTTGTGTTTGGGGCAGACTGTTTCAATTTCCTCAATGGTGATAGGCTTATTCAGGTATTGGAGGGTCTTCTTGTTTCAGCCATGGGAAGACCAGAGGGATTTTAACAAAAAAACCCTACCAATTATGTTATCAAAGTTCTGGAAAGAAAGGAGAAATAGGGGCCGGGGCGATAGCCCAGTGGGTAGGGCGTTTGCCTTGCACCTGGCCGGCCTGTGCCGGCCGGGTTCGATTCCCAGCATCCCATATGGTCCCCGAGCACCGCCAGGAGTAATTCCTGAGTGCAGAGCCAGGAGTAACCCCTGAGCATCGCCGGGTGTGATTCAAAAAAGCCAAAAAAAAAAAAAAAAAAGAAAGGAGAAATAAGGCAGAAAAGTTATTCAAATACGTAGAGCTACAATTCCCTAAATTTAGCAAATTTAAACTTAAGGAAGCTAAGAGTATTTTAAAGAGGATAAATCCAAAGAAATTCATGCCAAAACACTTCACAGTATCACTGTATCACTGTCTTCCTGTTGTTCATTGATTTGCTCAAGCAGGCACTAGTAACATATCCATATGTCATGTTGCAAGCAAGTGTAGCCCAAGGGCATCTGCTTGCTCCAGGGACAGAAGAGCCTCAAACCATTCTTCAGGTCATGGAATTGAGGTCCATAATTGTTACTAGTCTTTGGCATATCAAATAAAACACGGGTAGCTTGCCAGGCTCTGTCGTGTAGGTGGTATACTCTCAGTAGAAGGTTATCATCTCAAGCATTTACTAATGAAACTTAAAGGGGAAAGTCTTGGGTGGAGCTCTGAGGAACTATGGAGTCTGGATGTTAAGAATGACTGACCTCATGATGTGTGGGTTGCTCTGGCTTCTCGCTAGGCTTACTGGGATGACAGGTATCAAGGGTATTGACTGGTATCAATACTCAGGTCACACCTGAATATTTCCAGGTGTGACCCAAAAAAACCAAAAAAGAAGAATTTAATGCTTATAGTTTATAACAACAGAACCAACCATAAGCAACAATGCAAGATATAGAAAATTTAAGAACTGCCATGTCGGAATATGACCAGATAATAACTGAAGTGAGTAGGGCTGTGGCTTATTTAAAAGATAATTTAAAAGATGATTTAAATTTATTT
>JAJIBD010001836.1:0-116670 GCA_021461705.1 Cryptotis parvus
ATCCACAATATGTAAGAGAAGGGAGAGAGAGAGAGAGAGAGAGAGAGAGAGAGAGAGAGAGAGAGAGAAAGAAAAGAGATAAACAACCTGCCATAGAGGCAGGCTATGGGAGGGGGAGAGAATCAGGGACATTGGTTTGTGGGAAATGGGCACTGGTGGAGGGATGGGTGCTGCTACACTGTGACTGAAACCCTCAAGCATGAATAACTTTGTAATTGTATATCTCATGGTGTATAATAAAATATTAATTTAAAAAAAAAAGTTTTTCTCTAATCATGTACCTTTATTTAGCCACTATATATTGAGGTCAACATTATCCTTTTCCAATAACTCGATTTCCTTGTTTCTCCCTGGGTCATGTGGAAAGATTGTAATTCAGAAGAAATATTTCTATCATGGGGGAATGAATGAATTCTGAAATATTAATACTGAAATAAATTCAATTCTTTTCCTAATGTCTAGGTTATATCTAGGACACATCTGGGCATTTGGAAATATTCAAATTTGACTGACTTTTCCAATTTAGTAAATATAAGAAGAAGGAACTAATACTAATCTCACTTTTTAATGGCAAAAGAATTTCAGTGGAGCAGTATCCCTAGAGAACTGCTTTTATTCCTTGCCCTATCTTCGGTTGGGTCCAGATGAGAGAAGGAGATTGATATTCAGAGGGTCTGGTTTTGAGGCTTCCCACCTGTTGCCCTTACTTAAAATATTTCCTTCCTCCTAGTGGTTGATGGCCTAGGGAAGCATCAAACACATGACTTACTAACATCTGAAGTTGGTGCTTAGGATGGGAGGCTCTTTTGGAACACTTCCCAAATTATTTCTAAATATTGGAGTTCTCCAAACTGTCAAGAGACAGCTCTTCTGTCTCTCCTTTAAGTGGAAACAGAGGCTAAGATGAATTTCGGGCACAGAAAATGAATGTTGATCAGAAAGCAAATGTTTACCACTCAACTGGGGGATAAAATTGGAGTTAAATTTTTAACTGGGTTGTAATTTTGGGAATGGATGAAACTCCCAAATATATTATCCATATTGGTACAATTATAAATGAAATTTTCAGACGACCCATCCCTACTCCATGAGGGCCGCCATCTTCCACATCGGACTTTCCTCTCTTCAGAACTCCACCCAGCAGCAGATGATCGTATCACAGCCCGGATCATCGACACCCACCCTGCAGCAGTTTTTTTTCAATCTGGTCCAGGTATGCTGATCCAGAGACTTACAGACATGGGGCAGAGCTGCTACTTGCTCTCCCTGTGCCCAGCCGCTCATGAGGCACCCGGGAGGGGATGGCGGGGTTCTAGCCCTGGTCTGCCACCCCAGCAGGGCCTCACAACAAGCCAGACGACCCCCTCCCCACTCCATGAGGGGCCGCCATCTTCCACATCCGGACTTTCCTCTCATCAGAACTCCACCCAGCAGCAGACGATCCTATCACAGCCCGGCTCGCGTGGCCGCAAGTGGCCACGCGGTTCATCAATAAATGCTGTATTTAGAGGTGACTACAAGAGTATACCACCCACTCAGCAAGCCTGACAAGCTGCCCGTGTCATATTTGATATGCCAAATACCAGTAACAATTATATTAGGTCATTCCCATGACCTAATATAAGTGTCTGAGGCTCTTATGTTCCTGGAGCAAGCAGATGCCCTTGGGCTCTACTAGCATGAGACAGGACATAAGGAGATATTACTGGTGCTTGCTCGAGCATATAGCTGATGAACGGGAAGATAGATAGTGATAAATTAAATTCATTTTTGTAATTTCACTTTCTTATAATTGTTTATAGAAAAGTGATAATTCCTGCCCCTCAAGGTGTTGCAGGTGTGGCTGTAGTGCCTGGCTGCGTTGGCAGGTGGCAGACAGGAGAAAGGCTTGTCTACACCCCCCAGGGCACTGCCCTGTGGGCCCTGGATGGAGGATGGTCTGACATAGGAAGAACAGTGGGCAGCTGTGCAAGAAGCTTAGATAACAAGTAGGCTAGGACCAGGTTCTATCTAGGATCTTTCACATTTGTACAACATAATGATCATTGTAGTTGTAGCAAACTGAGAAGGTTGATGGGGAATGAGGAACTATAATGTCACATTAGAAATCACTATTGAATATATACATAGATAATTGCATCATAAACCATAAGGCAAGTCACAAGGTGTAGGAGGAGAGAGAAATACAGAGACAGAAATAGAGATATAGAGAAAGAGGAGAGACTCAGACACATGGGGGGGAGAACTGCCATCTGGTTCTCCCCTAGCTAAGCTGACCATGAGGCTCCCAGGAGGCAAGATGGGTTTTGGGAGTGGGCCCATCACTTCTGTAGGGCCTTTGGAAGCAGCCAGATGAGACTCTCTCACCATAATAGCTACCATTATCACAGTCCGGGTCCCACAGCTCATCAGAACCCACGCAAGAGAAATGCTGATCTCAAGACCAGCTCAGAGCAGCCAAATACGAGCCCAGGTAGGTGGCTTTTGGAGGCAGAAGTCACTGGGCGTTCCTGGAGATGGAGCAGGGTACCCCTTCCCCTCTCTGACCTGCATCCTGAAGGTCTGGTGGCCCCATCCACAAATTGCCATAGGGCTCTCGGCCATGATGCAGAGACTCAGATGCATGGGGGGAGAGCTGCCATATGGCTCTCCCCTAGCTCAGCTGACCATGAGGCTCCCAGGAGACAAGATGGGCTTTGGGAGCGGGCCTATCACTTCTGTAGGGCCTCCGAAGCAGCCAGATGAGACTCTCTCACCATAATAGCTATCATTTCGCGGTCCGGATCCCACAGCTCATCAGAACCCACACAAGAGAGATGCTGATCTCAAGACCAGCTCAGAGCAGCCAAGTTCTAGCCCAGGTAGGTGGCCTCGGAGGCGGGAGGTCACTGGACATTCCTGGAGATGGAGCTGGTGTACCCCTGCCCCTCTCTGAAATATCCCAGAAGCCTGGTGGCCCTGCCCATGAACTGCCATGATGCAGAGACTCAGATGCATGGGGGAAAGCTGCCATCCGGCTCTCCCTAGCTCAGCTGACCATGAGGCTCCCAGGAGGCAAGATGGGCTTTGGGAGTGGGCCCATCACTTCTGTAGGGCCTCCGAAGCAGCAGGATGAGACTCCCTCACCATAATAGCCACCAATTTCGTGGTCCGAACCCCACAGCTCATCAGAACTCACGCAAGAGAGATGCTGATCTCAAGACCAGCTCAGAGCAACGGAGTTCGAGCCCAGGTAGGCAGCTCTCTGAGGCGGAAGTCACCGGGTGTTCCTGGAGATGGAGCTAGGGTTCCCTATTCCCCTCTCTGGCCCATCCTAGAGGCCTCGTGGCCCCATCCATGAACTGCCTCCAGGGCTTTCAGCCATGATGCAGAGACTCAGACGCATGGAGGAGAGGTGCCATCCGACTCTCCCCCTAACTCAGCTAACCATGAGGCTCCCAGGAGGCAAGATGGATTTTAGAAGTGGGCCCATCACCTCTGTAGGGCCTCAGAAGCAGCCGGATGAGACTCACTCACCATTTAGCTGTCATTTTTGTGGTCTGGACCGGTACATTGAACTAGTGGAACCAATCATGTTCTACAATATATTACAATTTACAATGTGTAAGAAAGGGAAGCGAGGAGAGAGAGGAGAGGAGCGGAGAGAGAGAGAGAGAGAGAGAGAGAGAGAGAGAGAGAGAGAGAGAGAGAGAAAGGAGATAAAGAACCTGCCATGGAGGCAGGCTGGGGAAGATGGAGGGAGGTGGGAACATTGGTGATGGGAGATGGGCAGGGGTGGAGGGATGGGTGTTGGAACACTGTAGAACCAAAATTCAAACATGAACATCTTGTAATTGTATATCTAAGAGTGGTATAATAAAATATTTTAAAATAGTGATAATTTTGTATATTAATTTTATTTCCTGTAAATGTGCTACATTTATTATTTGTAGATTTTATGATTTTTTTATGTACACTGTGATGTCATCTGCAGATAGTGATAGTTTTACTGTTTTCCATTTTGAAAAGCTTTTTGAATTTTTTCTTGCTCGGAAAAGAATTTTCAAACTATTTTTTTGATATTTTATTATACCACCATGAGATATACAATTACAAAGCTATTCATGTTTGGTTTTCAGTCATACAGTGTTAGCACCCATCCTTCTACCAGTGCCCATTTCCCACCAATGTCCCCAATTCCCTGCACACTACCCAGCCTACCTCTGTGGCAGGCTCTTTATCACTTCTCTCTCTCTCTCTTCTTTTACACATGTGGTTTGCAATACATACACTTAGAGGTTATCATGTGTATCCCTTTGCCTATATTCAATGCTCAGTTCTAGGCTGGTATCATTTCCAATGATTATTAGCATAGTGTTCCCTTCTTTGTCTTACCTAACCTCTGACTCCCACACACTTGCAGTTAATTACACCTATTAACAAGACCTCCTAATCCACAGTAATTATGAAAGTGGACATTTTTGTGATGATAGGGGGGAAGTCTCTAGATTTTCATCATTATATATTATGTTAGCTCTGTACTTGTCACAAATAGCTGTTTTATGTTGAGATATGAAGGTTTATTCCAAATTAATTGAATTATTTTTCATAAATGAGTATTTAATTATGTCATTGCTTTTTTTCAGTATTAATTGGCAAATTCTCTTTTGTTGTGATTTTTATCTTTCCTAATGTGGATGTGGTATGCTAAATTAATTGTTTTGCATATATTGAACAGATTTTTCACATAGTTCATTTCCTTTACTAAATGTTTTTCCAGACATTTCATCCTTTTTTGTATGATAGGAAATAGAATTAATTTTCCTAATTTAAAACTTGGTCATGGTGTCTAATTTTTTAAAAAATGTATTGCCGTATTAGATGCATCAAGATTTTGTTGAGAATTTTTGTATCTGTAATTTTATTTTTTGGTATGTTTCTTTTGTCTAAATGAAATCAGTGTAATGTTGGCCTCATAAAATATACCAGGAAGTGATCTTTGGAAGATTCTGAGACTGATAGATTTTACATCTTTGAAAGTGTGGTAGGAGTTCATTAGTGAAGCCATCTTGTCTGAGCTTTTGTTCATGGAAAAATTTTGATTACTGTTTTGATTTCTGTACATGTTATTGGTTGTGCAAGGTGTCTCTTTCTGGTTCAATCTTGGAAGTTAGCATGATTATAAAAATGTACTTATTTATTCTCAACTGAGAATAAATTTATTTTTTACATATAATTTCCATAGTAGTCTCATGATATTCTTTATTTATGTGATATCTTGTAAATTCACTTCCTTGATTTCTTTTTTCAAATTAGGAGTTTCTCTTTTGTTTACTTATTCTAAGAATACATAATTTTTTTTATTCTTTCAAAGACTAACCTTAGTTTCATTGAACTTTTCTATTATCTTCTTGCTTTCAATTTTACTTATTTCCACTCAAGTTTTTATTATTTACTTCATTCTATTGCCTCTAAATTGTCAAGCAATTTAATATCAGGTATTACCGACCACATCCTACATCTTTTCACCTCCAAACATGTTTACTATCAATGTTTTATATATCATTAACATTACAACACAGTTCTGTGGAGCAAAAAGTTTTCAAGGAATATCTTTTTCCCAGAGGTAAAAATTGATTTGTGTATGTGTGTAATTTTATAGTTTAATGTGTAAAGCCTAAGCATACAATGTATAAACATATACAACAAATATATGACTACAATTCATGGGGGAAGGCAATTTGGAAAATATGTCTAAAAATGTTGCTTGGGAGTATAGTGAAAATTAGTTGATAAATATTTCCTTTAATGGTATATCCAAATGAAGCCACTTAGTCTTAAAAACTTGATATTTATATTATAGCATCAACTAGGAAATGACCATGATGGGATGAGACCAAACCACAGCAAAACTAATACATGATGGATGGAAGAGCCCGAGGCAAATTGGTAGCTTGCTTAATAATCTTATTCTAATTTCAATAAACCAAAATATGCACTCCAAATATTGACAATAAAGATGCAGTAGGAAGTAAATACTCTGTGATAGGCCAGACAAAACATGGACCAGGAGGTCTTATCAGTGGGTAGAACCTACTGAAAAATGTGTGGGAGTCAGAGGTTAGGTAATGCTGGGAAAAGAACAGTGTACTAATAAGTATTGTAAATGATAATACCAGCATAGAACTGAGCATGAAAGTAGGCAAAAAGGATATATATGATAACCTCTAAATGTATTACAAGCCACAATGTGTAAGAGAAGGGAGAGAGAGAGAGAGAGAGAGAGAGAGAGAGAGAGTGGCAGAAAGAGAGAAAAGAGAGAGAGAGAAGTGAAAATTGCCTACCATAGACGCAGGCTGGGGAGGGGGTAATTAGGGGTTATTGGTAGTGGGAAATGGGCACTGGTGGGGGGATGGGTGCTGGAACACTGTATGACTGAAACCCAAATGTGAACACTTTTTTAACTGTATATCTCATGGTGGTATAATAATTTTTTAAAAGTACTTTGTGGTTATTTTTTATGTTTATTTATAGAATATTTATTTTTAATGTACATGTTTTGAAAATTAACAAACAGAAATCTCCATTATTGAAGTCCAGAGGCTAGCAGTGATCTATTTCTCTCACACATAAGCAAAACAAAAAAAAAAGTAAACTACAGAACCCAACTGGAAGAGACATGCCTTGCATGTTAACAGGAAGTGATGTTGGGGGAAACTAAAAAAGGATGGGGAAAAAACTCTTTCCCAGCCAATGTAAATGTAAATGAAATGAAAAAATGTACAAGAAAATCAACTACCTACCATTATCTAACTTCCTTTAATTTTTATGACAAGGCCTATCAACTTTTATAAAAGAACACCTCTATCCTTTGTTCTGGGAAATGCATGATTTGCTCTGGGAAATTCATACTTTGTTCTGGGAAGTATGTTCTTGGTTTGCCACAAGTCTACATCTTCCAAATTGCATTTTCTTTGCTGTTTCTGGAATAAAGCCATTTGGTAAAACTGACCGCTAATTTGTTTGAGGTCAGTGTTAAGTACAATAGACATTCTCCTTTTCTTTTTATAGAGAACACACCCCGTGGCATAGGAGTGGGGACTAGAGTCACTCTATATCCCTCTCAGCTTAACTATACAGATTTTATAGATGAGTGATGATGAGCCCAGAGACATACTGTGTGCTCCATATGCTCCAGAGCCATACTTTGTGGTGGTCAGTGATCATGAGGTGTCAAAGATTGAACTCAGGACCCATGCATGCTAGGTATGTGTTCTAACATCTGACTTATATTTCTGGCTCCAAAAACTATACATTCTTTTAAAGAGCTTCTACTTAAATGACTTGCCAGCTTTGCAGAGGCTCTGCCAAAGGTCCACGACACACTAAAAAACTTTAGACTAGGAACTTACTCATTATTATAACCCATCCTTCTGTTCTCCTCTGTTGAGTTATATGCTTATTAACAGCCATCTTATTTTATTAGCAAATCTATTAATAACACATTTATTATTGTACTTAGGTATTAAGTAATGAAATAGTGATAAGACATTAAATGCAAAAGAGGTTTGTTGTTTCTACAAACACCACATTGAATGCTTCAAATACAAATAATAAGGAAAGTTTAAATAAAACACATTGAAATTCTATGAATGGTCCTTCATGTTCAAGTAAAGACATGGAAAAGGTAGAGCTTTGGATTCAGGCAGACTTGAGACTTTGCTAGCAGAGTATTTTAAAAGGAAAGAAAGTTATAGGTCTATTTGAATTTATGAATATAATGATGGGCATTGGACTTTAAGATAGATTAGATGTAAAATTAGGACAAAGAGGGCAAGAGAATAGAAAAATGGTAAGTTTTAGTTCATTGGTGAGTTTGGGAATAATGTAATCTTTTAAGGTATTAGAACTCATAAAATTGAAGAACCAAAATCCTGAAATCAAGATTATAAAGGAGTTGTACTTAATGATAATGGCCAGATAGGACTGGGTGCTGAAGTCTTGTAAAGGATTCTTTATTAGGGATAAATGAAAAATATATGAGAGGAAGATAATTATATTACTAAGAATTCTTTCAGAATTAAGGCAGAAGGGAAGAAGTTATAAAGATAAGTATAAGGAGTTATAAGTAGCAGCATTCAGGGTTGGAAAGGCCTAAAGTATAGTGAGCATTGTGAATATCCAATACTGGGAAGAACATTGTAGAGAAATGGGATTATACCTTGGCATTAAAGGTAGAAGAATCAGATTAGAATTGACAGGATTTGGGGGAAAGGGGAAAGGTTGTTTCAGATTAAAGGTCATAGAATGAATGAAAGCTAAATGGCAGGAAGGCTTATTGAATTCAGTGGGTGAAAAGGGGTGGGGCCTCAGGGGAGTTGTTTTGCTTGCCTACTGCCTTTTAGAATTTTTCTCAGAGCACTAACCTACACTGATGTTATCCTGGGACTAGAACTAATTCTTGCACCAAGTTTTGATGTTATGAGAAGCCGCCCTGTAATTGCCACCTGTAAAACATGGGAAAATAGTCAAACACATTGAGATACAAAAGGGCAGATAGAAACAGATCAGAAAGTTAGAAAACAATTTGAATCTGCACCTATGTTCACCAGGAGGCTTCGTTTTCAGTAGCAAGTTTTGTCTGGTAAACCTCAAATTCCTTATCTTTGAACCCTGATCTTTGAGCTTTTATCTTAAAATGTTACCCCATTCAATTGAAAAAAATTTTTTCCATAGAAGTAAAAGTAAACTAAATTAATTCTGTCACTCCTACTTCTACATGACTTTCCATTCACTATTTTTATAACACACAATAACAATTCACTGATTTGACAAGAGATTGTTACCTATGATGAAACCACATGCAAGATTTCCCTTGCTATCTCAAAGTAGAGTGCTCCTACAAAAAATGCTTGAAGATTAAATGACATAAAGTTACAAATAAATTAATATTATGTATTAAACTAACATTCTATATATTCTTGTATTTCCAGAACTAAAATGAAACTTACTAAATCATGCCCCCAAACACAAAGCCCCAAATATCACTGACATAGATCTCATTCCCATGATCACTTGATCACTTGAATTCCGTTATTCATCGATTTGCTCGAGCAGGCTCCAGTAACATTTCCATTTGACCCTATCACGTGCCAATGTAGCCCAATGGCATCTGGTTGATTCAGGAATATCAAGAGCCTCAAACCGTTCCTCAGAGTCTTGACAAGGAAGTCTGACCATCTTGTAGGTGGGCGGCCACGTGATCTTTTGACATCCCGTGGGGTCCAGTTGGTAACGGCTCTAGTCTAGCGGTCATCTCCAAATTGCATTACATGTCCAGCCCATCTGATTTTCGATGCCTTGGCAAACGAGACAGCATCCCTGATTCTGGAATAGTGATGGAGGTCAGAGCTCCGATTCCTTCTCTCACTTGAGTGAGGAGTGATATTCCAACCATAGCTCTTTTGATTCCTCTCTGGGAGACCCGAATAGCATTCTCATCTTGCTTTTGTAGGGCCCAGGTCTCTGAGGCATATGTTAATTCAGGGAGAACGGTGGAGTCAAAGAGATGTGCCCGGAGCCGGAGGTTCTTTGTCCTTTTAGCTATTTCTTCGATGCCTTTAAAGTCATTCCATGCCGCTCTCTTCCTCCTGTGCAGCTCAGGTTTTAGGTCGTTCATCATGTTGACTTCTCGACCTAGGTACACATAACTGCTGCATTCCAGAGATGTCTGTTCCATTGAGAGTGAATGGGGCCTCTGGAACTAGTTCATTTTCATAAACATAGTTTTCTTTAGATTCAGCTGTAGACCTATCTTTCCACATTCTCGGTCGAAGTCAGCCAGCATTTGTGCTGCTTGGCTAATGTTTGGTGTTATTAGAACGATGTCATCAGCGAAGTGGGAGGTGGTGTAGTTGCCAACCATCTATCTTCACTCCGATTCCTTCCCATTCTAATTGTCACATGATGTTCTCAAGGGTGGCGCTGAAGAGTTTTGGTGAAATGGTATCACCCTGTGGAACCCCTCTTTTGACATCAATGATCACTTCCTTGTAGAATGGTGAGATCCTGGTGGTGGTGAATCTGTAATACAGCTCACGAAGGATCTTGATGTATTGGGTTTGAATGCCCTGTTTAGCTAGGGCTTCAATGACTGCTTCAGTCTCCACAGAATCAAAAAGCTTTCTTTAAATCAATGAGCGTGAGACAGAGTGGCATCTTGTACTCCCTACACACCTCAATGTGTTTGGTTACCGTGTGGATATGGTCGATTGTGCTGAATCCATTTTTTGGAGGCCAGCTTGCTCGCATGGTTGTCCTTCATCTAGTGTTCTGCCAATCCTGTTCCCATGACCTGAATAAATGATATGAGGCTCTTCTTGGTCCTGGAGCAAGCAGATGCCCTTGGCCTACACTAGCACATGACAGAACAAATGGAGATGCTACTGGTGCCTGCTTGCGCAAATCACAAATTGCTGATGAACAAAGGGAAGGCAAATGATACAAGTAGCAAATTCAGGAATGATATTATAGACTCCGAGGGAAGTGGTATGACTTTTGTGATGTTCCTAGATCTGAGAGCTTAATCCTGCTCTAAAGACCATGTACAAAATCAACACTGTGATCTAATTTTGCTTTTATACTTTTTAAAAGTAAAAGCCCAAGTATTTGTACTTATTCAGTTAGCATACACAGATATTTCCAAAAAAGTGAATTTTCATAGGTGAGCTTTCCAAAATGTAGAGAATGTTTCTAGGGATATCTTGGGCAGTGTCTTCTATTTCTTTAGTTAGAACAATACAGGCACAAAGTTATCAGAATTGTCTAAGTGCAATGTAATCCCAATAAGGGTAATTATTTTTTTTCTTATTTTTTAATTTTATTATTTCTCCCTCCCCAATTTTATTACACCATTCTAGACACACAATTGAAAGATGCTCATGTAGAGTTCTAGTTCCACAGTGTTCCAACACCCATCCCTCCACCCAAACCCATCTCCCATCACTAATGTCCCCACCTCCTTCCCCCTTCCCACACCTCAACTACTTGGCGGGTTCTGTATGTCATCTCTCTCCTCTTTATCACTCCCTCCCCAAAACTTTCCTGCACATCGTGGGAATGCAGTGCATTAAAAGACATCACTGTTTTCACTATTTTTAATGGACCTTGCGCCACAAAGAGGCCGTGCGACCTGGCTCAAACTGGTTTTGCTCTGTTAATTTGGTCGTGAGGCAGTTTCCCAGCGTCCGGACAGCGAAAATGGTGGCTAGTGTGGTGGGCGAGTCCCATCCGACTGTTTCCGGGACCCCCAGAGGTGATGGGCCCACTCCCAACACCCATCTGCCCTCCTTGGGGCCCGATAGTCAGCTGGGCCCGGGCGAGCCGAGTTCCAGCCT
The DNA here is from genome assembly GCA_021461705.1 of Cryptotis parvus. Classification (NCBI taxonomy): domain Eukaryota; kingdom Metazoa; phylum Chordata; class Mammalia; order Eulipotyphla; family Soricidae; genus Cryptotis; species Cryptotis parvus. Next base: position 11,376 of record JAJIBD010001836.1, read on the forward strand.
CAAGGGTAATTATTTTTTGCATGAGATAAAAAGTTAAGTGACATCAGGCAACATATGCCCAAAGTGTGCATTTTTAAAAAAGAGCGTCCTATTAGTTTAGGACGCTATCACCCACCTATTTATTACCCCAGCAGACCAGACTATCACAGCCCAGCTCGTGCGGCCGCTAGCTGCCGCGACGGTTCATCAATAAATGTTTTATTTATGGTGACTACAACAGTATGCCACCCGCACGCCAAGCCTGGCAAGCTGCTCGTGTCGTATTTGATATGCCAATTACCAGTAACATTTATATTTGGTCATTCCCGTGAACTAATATAATTGTTTGAGGCTCTTTATGTTCCTGGAGCAAGCGGATGCCTTTGGGTTCTACTAGCATGAGACAGGGCATATGGAGATATTACTGGTGCCCGCTCTAGCAAATAGACGATTAACGGGAAGATAGTGATAGTGATTACTTTTTACCTTTTTACCCACTTTATTAAAATACCATGGTTCCTTCATGATGATTTGTTGCAGGAATTCAATATTCAAAAACCAATCCCACCACCACTGTAACCTTTCCCCCACATTGTCTCCATTTTCCTAAACACCCTCAAGCTTGCCCCTGTAGAAAGCTCAAATTAATTTATTTTATATTACTTGTTGCCATTAAACAGCTAATGGAATGATGAAGACATTATTTCTGTAGAAGAATATCTGTGAAAGTTGTATCTCACCATAGGGAACATTAAGTTCTTATCTGAGGTTTTTACTGAGCTGTTGCTTTAAGTTAAGCCTTCTGTATAAATGTTTTTGTTAGTCAACATTGGTTGACTTCTGCATTACATCCCATCCAATCTGGTGTAAGGGAGGTTTCATCATAGGTAACTCTGTCAGAGTTGTAGAGTTCAAGCATGTCATGTGGCTACAAATGCGGCTATGTGCTCCAGAAAATCCAGACTATTTAACTTGGCAGTTAACTGACAGTTAAATATCTAATTGGGTGTGGCTTCTGGGTCTTCCAGAAGTACAGGAAGTGGGAGGATGTCACACACCCAACTCTGAGAAGGCCTGGAATTTTCAGCCACCAAGGCCTGTGTTCTGGAGTTTTGAGCAGATTAGGTTCTCTGTGGTACTCAGTCGCGAGACAGTGCCTTCTGTTACTTTTCATTGCTTATTTTAGTCAGGATTCTAGCGGGAAAGAGATTTCAGCTCAGCCAAGAAAGACTTTATAGCAATGTAGACAAGATTAAGGGAAGTAGCAAAGATGATGAAGTACTTAAGGTACCTCAATATTGGGACTCTTTTACTTGCCCCCAATCTTGAAGGGAACAAAGAGAGTGACTGGTGTCCTGGAACTCAACAAGGAGAAGGGTCATCCAACAATAGCTTTGACCATCAGTGAATGAATATGACCATGGTCCAAACCTCACCAGTAAAAGAAGAAAACTGAAGAACAAATATTCCAGTCTTCCTATTTCACAACCAGTTGGTGGAAGCTAGGTCTTAATAAAGTTCCTTAGTGCAATCCAAAGAGATCTACTTCTTGAGGTGTGAAAGTCAAGAATAGAGTTGGAGAAGAGAAATAAGTAGCATCCTTCTTTTGGACCTTTCTATACTTTAAAAGTTAATGTATTTTAGGCCTGCCTCAAGTCTGAGCACCACAGAGAACCTAATTTTCCCCAAACTCCAGAACACAGGTCTTTGTGGCTGAAAATTCCAGGCCTTCTCAGAGTTGGGTAACCTCCCCATAATACACTAACTCTTAGAGTATAGAAGGGTCAAAAAGAAGCTTGTTTTAAGAACAACACTTTATTAAAATTCAAAAAAATTCTAATTTTACAGAATTTTAATAAAATAAAAAATTCTATTTTTTATTAGCCATTGTTTGGGAGAGAGTTCACACTGGGGGATCACTTGATCACTTGAATCCCGTTACTCATCGATTTGCTCGAGCGGGCGCCAGTAACATTTCCATTGGACCCTATCACGTGCCAATGTAGCCCAATGGCATCTGGTTGATTCAGGAATATGAAGAGCCTCAAACCGTTCCTTCAGGGTCTTAACAAGGAAGTCTGACCATCTTGTAGGTGGGCGGCCACGTGATCTTTTGACATCCCGTGGGATCCAGTCGGTAACGGCTCTAGTCCAGCGGTTGTCTCCAAATGCATTACATGTCCAGCCCATCTGATTTTGATGCCTTGGCAAACGAGACAGCGTCCCTGATTCTGGAATAGCGACGGAGGTCAGAACTCCGATTCCTTCTCTCACTTGAGTGAGGCGTGATATTCCAAGCATAGCTCTTTCGATGCCTCTCTGGGAGACCCGAATAGCATTCTCATCCTGCTTTCGTAGGGCCCAGGTCTCTGAGGCGTATGTTAATGCAGGGGGAACGGTGGAGTCGAAGAGATGTGCCCGGGCCGGAGGTTCTTTGTCCTTTTAGCTATTTCTTCGATGCCTTTGAAGGCATTCCATGCCGCTCTCTTCCTCCTGCGCAGCTCAGGTTTTAGGTCATTCATCATGTTGACTTCTCGACCTAGGTATACATAACTGCTGCATTCAGAGATGTTTGTTCCATTGAGAGAGAATGGGGCCTCTGGAACTAGTTCATTTCTCATGAACATAGTTTTCTTCAGATTCAGCTGTAGACCTACCTTTCCACATTCTCGGTCAAAGTCAGCCAGCATTTGTGCCGCTTGGCTAATGTTTGGTGTTATTAGAACGATGTCATCAGCGAGCGGGAGGTGGTGTAGTTGCCGACCATCTATCTTCACTCCCATTCCTTCCCATTCTAATTGTCTCATGATGTTCTCGAGGGTGGCACTGAAGAGTTTTTGGTGAGATGGTATCACCCTGTCGAACCCCTCTTTTGACATCAAGATCACTTCTTTGTAGAATGGTGAGATCCTGGTGGTGAATCCGTAACACAGCTCACGAAGGATCTTGATGTATTGGGTTTGAACACCCTGTTTGACTAGGGCTTCGATGACTGCTTCAGTCTCCACAGAATCAAAGGCTTTCTGTAAATCAATGAACGTGAGACAGAGCGGCATCTTGTACTCCCTCAAACCTCAATGAGCTTGGTTACTGTGTGGATATGGTCGATTGTGCTGAATCCTTTCCGGGGAAACCTGCTTGCTCGCATGGTTGACCTTCATCTAGTGTTCTGCTAATCCTGTTCAGGATGACCGTGTAAACAGCTTGTAGATGACAGACAACAGGCAGATGGGGCGATAGTTGCCGATGTCATGAATGTCTCTGGGGGATAATTCAAATAAATGGCAACAAAATATAACATTATGTTTATGTTTATGATCTGTTTATGCTTGTTCAAATTAAGTAGTAAGGAAACTCAATTGAGCAATTGAGCTCATGATTAGTAGTCACCTAAGTCTCAGAGAGCACAAAAATCAAGTGGAAGAGAGTCTATTCCTATTGGAAAAGAGAGAATGATTGTGTGGTTTCTGTGGATAATATTCTCCTCTTCCTCAAAAGAAGATTGGGAAGTAAAAGCAGGCAAAGATGGGAGTATAAAGTCTAGCATGGGTCTTGGAGGCAGCTCAGGCTAAAAAGAGCAGATGGCGACACTGGGCCACATGTGCCTATATATTCTTCCAAAACTTGCCAGTCAGAAAGGTCCTTGTACTATTTTGGTACCAAGTGTCTTTAGGACATTGGAGGGCATTGTCTTTTCTCTATCACATTTCCCATCGCGCTGTACAGATACTGAAAATGCAGTTGGAAAGTATGCAATTTATTCCTGAGTATCATAATAAAAACTGTTAAGTTATTTTGCATATTCCTTAAGGAAAGATGTATTTTCTCATTCATTTCACATGAATATTTCAAACATAATAGTATAAAGATATTAATTTTATTTTACAGATTAAAAATTGAGTTTGGGGAGGCAGGGAAAAATTGAGTTTGGCAAGGTTAGGGAACTTGCTTTAAGCCACAGAAATTAGTTATAGAGCTAGTATTCAAATATTTGATTCCAGAACCAGTATTCATTGCTCATTCCCATGTAAATGGCCAGTACTAGAGACAGGCCTGTGAACACAAATTACAGTGTAATGAATGAGGTAAGTGCTAAAGGAGAGATGTACAACGTGTTAAGGGAGAGGAAGGAGTGACTGAAAAGGCTTATATGTATGACATTTGTGCAATTTCCCTTCTTCATTGCCAGAAATGAACATAGTGTTGTCTTTTCAGGGCATACTTTATTATCACTATACATGGATACAGATATAGAGTTCAATTCATGTTGTTCAGCTGCCCTCCCAAGCATAACAGCACTTAAAATAATTTTGCCCTGACATCTTGGACTGCCTCCAAGAGCTCTGTTCCAGCTTTTGGACGGGCAGAAACAGAAAGAGGATGTCCTAATGTTCCCTACAAAGAAAACTAAGTTGGGATTATGAATAGTTATGTGGCAAAAATCCTTGTTAAGATTCTATGGTCTGTGTTATATATGCATGTATTACAACTATATTACACATTAGTCAGATTTATGTGACTGAAATCACTTTAGAGATTGGTTTAATTTATTTCTATAGTTTGTGGCTCTCAATTCAAAGAAAATGATTTTCTTTTCATAAATTGGTACTTTATGGCTCAAAGATTTTTATTTTGGCTTTTACTTAGTCATAATTTAGTAGCAATATATCAAAGAATATGCTAATATTGCAAAGTAAATTTAATTTCTGTTCCTACTGTCAAGGTGGAAATTGCATTAACTGGCCCCCTTTTATTAATCATACGGATTATTTGTGATATATTGAAGAGACATTCTTTTGGTGTTCATATCGATGCTAGAATAGGCATCATAATTTTATCTGACTAGACTGGACAGTGTAAGCAGGTGCTCCCTGATTCTGCCAAGTGATGGCCTATTCATGCCAGGATGTTCAGCACATCCTGCCATTCAGAGTAAACACCAGGTGGAAGTCTAATCCATTCAGCACAGAGTTCCTCACTTTTTCCTCTTTAATGAATGAAAATCTCTGGGAAGTCCCTGCTCAGGAATTCTCTACACCTTTTGAAGTCAGTGAATACCACGTCAATATGATCCAAGAAGATACTCAAATCAGTTACCTTTAGATTTCTTCTATTCACGATATTTTTCTTGAAGTGACCTTGGAAACTGATAGAGAAAGTCTAAGTGAACAAGTAGTCCCTTTCTTGAACTATGCTACTCTTTCTGAATTCAAGGCATGGAAAAATCCTGCCACCTTTCCAAAGCTGAAAATTCCTGGTAGAGGGTAAATTCCATAGTAGTGTATGGAGACTAGACATTTCATGGTTGTCATAATATAGTACATACAGTTGTCAAATTATAGAGTATTTACTTGAACATTAATCAAGTTTCAAACTAATGTTGTTTTAATTAAAACAAATTGCCTGGGTGTTTTTGTGCCACTGATGCAGTATTATATTATTCTACTTTAGGGACTGTAAGGAAGACAACATGACAAGACCACCCTTAAAACCTTGATATAACTTCTAGGTCTTAAGGTAGTCAAAGCTACATTCTTGGTCTACAAAATAAACAGTGATGTTACTCAGACCCAAACCAGGTACATCATCAGGGATGTTTCCCAGGAAAAGGTACCACCCTTTTTACTGATTTGGCCTGGCATCACCACACAAAGTACGTGGTCACTGCACTCCTACTCTCATTGCTTTGTCAAACTTTGGGATGCTACTCAATCATACTGGCACAGGTGGTTGGGTAAATGGAGTAATTTTGGAGAAGGCATGATACAAAGACTTTGTAAAAAAGAGACCATGTCTTTTGATAACTATTCATAATTAAAGAAATAACCTGAAAATTGATCATTGTGGCAAATGACTGGTTATCTCCTAATACGGATTTTCCACAGAAAAATAGAATCCCTAGTATATACCTTACAGACTTGAAATCTTTGCTAGTTATACTCTCAAATTTTGACTAATGGACTCTAACAGAATTGATTCTATAGGGAAGGGGCAGGTCTCCTCTTTCTCTTTGTATCTTATGATTGGCTGGAAAATGGGTACAAAGGTGTTCCAAGGATAGCAGGGTCCAAGGGTAGTGGGTTCTAGGATAGAAAGCATCTGGGTCTCTGAGGTGTGAGTTGCCCTACCAGTCATAGACTGTTTGCTTGTACACTGTTAGAGAATAGAAGAACATTTCACATACCATGTCAAAGTTGCTACTATTTTGAGCCTCTTTCAAAGAACTCAAGACTATCTTGAAGCTATGACTTTGAATGAAAGTATAATAGAGTCAGTTTTAGTTGAAATATTGCCTCAATTATCTGAGTTACCTATTTCAACTGGTAGTAGTATTCTTCTGTTAACTCTGTGTCTTCCTTTTAGGATGATACAGAGGGAGAAAGGGCTAGAAAATTCTGAGTAGAGATCTAGACATTTTACTTAGACACAAACACCCTGTAAGAACTGGGAGTCTCTGATGAACAATTTGGTCATATTTCATTGCTCTTTCTCATGACTGATGTCTGTAGGAACAGGAGTACTTTTTCAGACATGACTGCACTGTTTGAATTTGTTACTAGGACATCTGCGGAATTTCCATAATATAACTTAGGAAAGAAATTCTAATTTTTCTTTGAGCTACATTATTCTTTAATACAAGGCAACTACTGTTTTCTGTGGTGTTTGGCAGAACTCTAGAGGGTGGCCTGGATCTGGTAAACCACAGTCCAAGAATAAGGCACCATTTACGTAGAAAGTTGTTGAATTTGGGTAGAAACGAGGTTCAGTGATCCTTGTGAAGTCACTGTCTTGTAGTGTCAAAAAGAGCTTATTTTTCAAGTCAGTGAGCTTCACTGTTTATTGGTGACTACCAAAATAATTATTTCCTGTGTGGGTCACTGGGAGTGAGGTAATCTCAAGGAAAATGTTCCATTGTGCTTACTGGGCCGGGCAGTATAACAACCCCAGACATTCCCTTAAAGCAACAGCAATTAGCTTAATGGCAAAATCTGGCTATATACCCCTTGGAGAAAGATACACTTTCTAGTTTTATTTTCCAGAATCTGTGAGAGATGGAAAATGTAAATGTCAACTTACACCTATCTGTGGGTTCCTATTGGGCAATTTAAATTTTCATAGATATTTTTCACAGAAGATAATTTCCACACTGAGGTCTATCACTGAACTCAAAGTCCATCAGTTATCAGTGGATAAATGTATGAATTCAAAGGAGCTAACTTCCAGAGAGGAGCTGGCACTCTAAAACTAATTTTCCTGGCATTATGACACAGAAATGAAATGGTTTGTGAGAAGTGCCTGGCCAGTCAGGGTAGCAGTATCCTTAAAGTGCAAACTTTATGGTTTAAGTGGTTAAAAACCTCAGCTTCCAACTGTCATCCTCCGTAGAATCAGAAAAATAGCAAAGAATTAGCCAATTGACCGAACTGTAGTGGCTTGATCAATAAGTCTCAGGCAATCAAACCAGGTCAGCCAAAAAGTCCATATAGTAGAATAATGGTTATGAATATATACTACCTGATACATTATCATGCCTTACCTTCCATTTCTGATATAATAAAGGAGCTTATCATGTATATTAAATATAATGGAGCTGCCTATACCATAAAATAATGTTTATTACTTCCATTAACCAAATTTTCATTGTGTGCTTCTGCTTGTTGGCGCTGTGTTGGAATACAGAGCTGGACAAGCCATATATATAATCTATTTTCTTAAGAAGTTTAGTGTCTGATGGAAGAGATGGACAAAATGTAAATATACAGAATAATTACAAAATGTGGGCATTAAAACTTTACTATATATTGAGGGCATTAGAAAAATTAAGTTGCATAGATATTTAAAGTTTAAACTGTACAAGAAAAATTAAATTGCATACAAGGTCTTTGAGGAGGGTGTGAACCTTGGGATGAAAAGAAAATTTTAGACAGAAAATAGCTCAAGTTAAGAACCTGAAGTATAAATGAAACTAGTGTTTTAGAAGAAAACAAAATGACACTCATGGCTGGGGAGATAATTCAAGTAATAGGAAACATGTCTACTATAAAGTTCTGAGTCTGATGTCCAGAATCATGTGTTACCCGAAGTGTTTTGAAATTACAGGTGTAGTCTCATATAAAAAACTTTCCTAGGTCTGTTGCAGAGGAAGTAGTGGTCAGAGTATGCCCTAATGGCAGAAGACAAGGATATTTGGTATTACTATTCAGGATAGAATATTGAATGAAGTGTAGAGTCCTTGAAAAATCAATAAGGACATTGACATCAATTTATATATTAATACATATTATATATTATATTTATTATGTATAGAGAGAGAAAGAGAGAGAGAGAGGTAGGTCTGAGCTTGAATGTGGTCCTTACACTGTGTTGGAGTCTCAGCTATTATATATTTCAGCTTTGACTGGCAAAATAGGGAAGTTGGAATTCATTTAAAATATGAGAGAAGACAAGTCAAAATGTAGAAATAATGATATGACCCAAGAGTCAGGCTAAAATGAAAAAAAACATGGTTGTGAGTGACCATTCATACCCAGTCAGAAATTGCAGCATGCGCTAACGGGAATATTACTTTGTTTAAATTTTTTATTTTAGAACCTTCCTCCAGAGGTGCTCAGAGTTTATTCTTGGCTCTGCACTCAGGGATCACTCTTGGAAGTGTTTAGGGGTCCACATGATTTGCCAGGGATCAAACTTGTGTTGGCTGCATTCAAGGCAAATGCCACCTTCTGGGCTGTCTCTCCAGCCCCAAGAATATTGATTTTGAAGGTCTATAGTAGTACTGGCCATGTTCTTTTCTTTGATATTTCAGGCTACAAGACTTCTGTGAAATGTTGTTTATGGATATTATGAAGATACTGTCAGATTGCAGTGCAGACCACAGGCATACTTTGCTTGGTGTGTGTGTGTGTGTGTGTGTGTGTGTGTGTGTGTGTTCCAAAGTGGGAAGCAAGTTGGTATTTGTACCAACTTATTAAAGTGTTCTTAACCAGGAATCTTATGTAATCTTAGACAAGAAGAAAAATGACATCTTTCTTTTCGCTAACCATAATAACTGAAATTTAACATTTAAATGATATATTTAGACCATAGGCCATAGTATTTTTAGCAGTGCTATAACTTTGTCAATAGTAAAAAATCATAGAAATTTAAAAATCTTATACTTGTCACATATTTCAAAAATATTAATTATGCTTATCTCTATCTCAAAATTATAGTGGTTATCACCACAGTTAAACCTTGTTATTGAATATGAGTATAAAGCCTCTTTATTACTGTTTATTATGGGTTATACAAAACATTTTAACTGTACTCTGGTACTTTTGATTTTCTTGTAACCCTGTGTGTTTATTTTTGCATTCAAAACTAATTCTTTTCTGTTTTCATTTCTCTTTATTCAAGCCGTGATTTACAAAGTTGTTCATAATATGGTTGTTTCAGGCACTTGTGTTCAAAATACAAATCCCAGCACCAATGTGAACTTCCCTCCATGGATGTACCTAATTTCCTTCCTATCACCTCCAATTCTGTCCCCTTAGCAGGCACAAACAAATTTTATTGCTTGCTACAACAAATAGCAAATAGAATCATAAAATAAATAAATCAATAACAATTTATAATTTTTATTTTTTTTAATTTAAATATTTATATTTTATTCCGGCATTCACCTTTATACAAAATTTTTTAAATATTTTATTATACCACTATGATATATACAATTACAAAGATATTCATGCTTGGGTTTTGGTCATACAGTGTTCCAACATCCCTTACCAGTGCCCATTTCCCACTACCAATGTCCCCGAGTCCCTCCCCTCCCTAGCCTGCCTCTGTGGCAGGTTCTTTATCTCTTTTCTCTCTTTCTTTTTTCCTCTCTTTCTCTCTTCCTTTTCTTACACATTGAGGGTTGCAATACATACATTTAGAGGTTATCATGTTTATCTTTTTGCCTGTATTCAATGCTCAGTTCTAAGCTGGTATTATCACTTTCAACAATTATTAGCACACTGTTCCCTTCTCTGTCTTACCTAAACTCTGACTCCCACATGTTTGTGGTAAATTCCACAATTTATAATTTTTATATCCTACTATGGTGTTACTAAAGTCACTGAATATGAAGCTGGTTGGTGCTAGTTGAGCGTTCTGTGTTATCATTTTCTCTTACTGAACATGAAGGGATTTTATGCACTTTCCCACCATATTTGATATGCTCCTACTAGGTTGTCAGTGCTGTGAAATTTGAGGTGCAGCCACGGGAACACCAGGAGCTGTGGAGCTGTGACAAGTTAAGGTATTTTCAATTTGATAAGGTTCAGTTGTGGAGCTGAGCCTTGTATATGCCTGAGAACTGAGGAGTGGGTGAGAGCTGCTGGCCTTCTGGTAGGGAAGGGAAACTGCCCTCCACCATTCTGAAAAAGACACAGAGTTCTCAGCTTGGAAATTGATCTGCTGGAGAGCATTCAGCATCTTGGTGTCATTTCTCCCAAAAAATAATAGTGAGAAGGCTTGGGATATGATTCAGAAGCACTTCTGATAACACTCTTAAGATTCAGGAGGTCCTTGTTCTATCCTGGTGCTACCATATGTGGTCCCAAACCAAGAAAGAAAGGAAGGAAGGAAGGAAGGAAGGAAGGAAGGAAGGAAGGAAGGAAGGAAGGAAGGAAGGAAGAAAGGAAGGGAGGAAGGAGGAGGAAGGAAGAACTGCCATATTTCTCTGACATAGTCCTGCTAATCAGCTAACATGAAGTATAAAATATACGAGGGGGACAAAATGCCAAATTTGAATTACAAAATATACATGGGGGACAAAATGCCAAATTTCGTATGAGGAAATAATATTCTAATAGGAAAGGGAAGAGGTAATTAGAATAACTTTCTGTCAACCTCTGTGTGTGCAGAAAACATATATTATTCAGTTTCACTTGTAGACCCATTGAGATGGAATTTTTTGGAAATAAAGAGAGAGGCAGCACTGGACTAGAGAGAGCCGAGAGCCGTGCCCATAATATTGGACACATGAAGTACGTTTCCACAAACTTTACTATGTAGAGTTCTGGGAACAAAATGACCATAATTTTCTTGAAACTCTCACCACAGAGGCCCATTGAAAGTTCATAGCCAGTGTGAACTATTTCATTGGACTGGAAGTCCTGAGAGAAGGATGTCAACAAGCATAAAGCAATCAATTACCCAATCTTCCTCTTCAACTATCCAATGGGAGTGATACAGCTGAAGTCTAATTTTTGCACCAATAAGAAGTCCTGAGTAATCAACCTGTTTTCCCAGAAGTTTGGGGTGATACTTAAGAAATAAATATCATTCCTTCATGCACCTCTGCTGAAATGAAATCCTCCGCTTCTGCGGAGGATTTAAAGGGAAGGAGGTGATAGGGAAGAAATTTTTGTTTTCTTCTTTAGATAGTATGAAAAGGGAGAGGATTAGGAGGTCATTCCATTACACCCAACCTTTTCACTTTTAACCTCACAAACCGAGGGGTGTGTCCTGGAAATGCCTCTCTTGCCCACTCACATAATCTAGTGGGAGCTTGCTCTGAAGGCAAGGTTTAAGTAAATTATAGCTAAATAGCAATGAACAACGAATCAAACTCAAATAATTCAACACCTTTACTAAGTCCACAGTCCCCAAGCTGGAAATGTGCTTTGATCCTTTCCTTCTACTTCCTAGATTTCTTCATCCATAAAGCACACCACAATCCCAGATTCTAAATCTAGTTTTGTGAGATATGTTTTGATTGATAAGTTCCTGGTCATGAAACTCTAGTATTAAAAGTATTAATTATTATGGTGCCTAACATAAAAGTAGTGAAAATAGAAATGTTATTAGTCAATAATTTCTATTTTCCCTAGAAAAGTGTGACATTTTCAAAGAAATTTCTTTTTACAAAAAATTCAACAAGAGGCATTAGCATTGTACTAGCTCCACTTCTGACCATCATTGCCTTTTTTCTTCCTATAGATTTTCCTCATGTGTTTTAGTCTTTTCTCTCTGTAGTGCCTTCCCAGCCTGAGCATTGACACATGCTTCCATCTCTTCCACTTTAAACTCTTCCCTGACCTGACAGATCCAGAAGGTGACGCTTTGGATACCTGCTGCTTTCTGTCCCTGTTTGCAGGACCTGGCTTTCTGGGGAAAATGGTAGTTTAGTGGTAAAAACTGCCTCCATGTGCGAGCTCTGTGGTTTCCTACCAATGCCCGTGACAGTGTTGGTAAGTGTCTAATGTTGGGGTGCTTCTTTTAGACACACCTCTTATCCACATTCTCTAGCAATACCTTATCAGTGATACCTTTTTAAAAATGTTTGTTTCTCTATTCTTTAATTGAGTCTCCATGAGATGTACAGTTACAAAACTGTTCATATCAGGTTTCAGTCATACAATGTTTCAACACCCATTCCTCCACCAGTGCACATTTCTCACCACCAATGATCCCAGTTTCCCTCCCTTCCCTTCTGCTCCCCCCCCTTCCCCTTCCTCTTCCTCCTCCTCCTCCTCCCCTACTCTTCTTCCTCCTTCCCTTCCTCCTCCTCCTCCTCCTCCTCCTCCTCCTCCTCCTCCTCTTCTTCTTCTTCTTCTTCTTCTTCTTCTTCTTCTTCTTCTTCTTCTTCTTCTTCTTCTTCTTCTTCTTCTTCTTCTTCTTCTTCTTCTTCTTCTTCTTCTTCTATTTCTGCTTCTGCTTCTGTTTCTTCTGCTTCTTCTTCTGTTTCTGCTTCTGCTGCTTCTTCTCCTCTCTGTGATACTTTTATCTCCATAAGACCAACTCTTTTGTTTTTCTTTATCTCTCATATTTGAAAATGGAATTAATAGGTAGAAAGGCATCATTTGTTAGGACTCTTCAAACTCCAGCAATAAAAATGCTGAGTTTTAAAGAACAGGTGAGGAAAAATATTTGACAGTCTGATCTGTATTCATGGTTTTATTCTAATCCTAGTCAGGGAGTCTTTCTTATTCTCCTCCTGTCTTTTCCATGCTCTGCGGTGTCAGAAATCATGTTAAACATGGGTTTTCTGATGATTTTTTCAAAGGATTGGAGTTTATATAAGGGATTAAAGTTCTTGAAAGTCTGTACCATATATAATATATTATATATATATGAATATATATTCTGTACCTTTCAATGTTGTAACTGCAGCCCTTATAGGTTAGGTTGGGTTGACCTATGTTCATTATTATTATCAAAAGACCCAGACTTTTCTTTTTTTATAATCTTTTATTTTTACAGTTACAAAGATATACAATTAAAAAGTTCATATTTGGGTTTTGGTCATACGGGTGTTCCAGCACCCATCCCGCCACCAGTGCCCATCTCCAACCACCAACGTCCCCGGTTCCCTCCCCTCCCCCCAGCCCTCCTCCATGGCAGGTTCTTTATTTCTTTTCCTTTCTCTCTCTTTCTCTTTTCCTTCCCCTCCAGACTATGGATTACAGAACATACATTAAAAGGTTGTCATGTGTATCCCTTTTGCCTCTATTTAACGCTCAGTTCTAGGGTTGGCATGAGTACCCTCGACAGTTGTTAGCACACTGTTCCATTTTCTGTCTTACCTAGCCTCTGACTCCCACACGTTTGTGATAATTTCCACCTTTGACAAGGCCTCCTGATATATGTTTCACTTGACCTTGGATATTGGTATCATAATATGTACATATATATTTATGTTATGCAAATAAATGCAGTCATTCTGTATCTGTCTCTCTCCTTCTGGTTAATTTCACTCAACATAATCTTCTCCATGTCCATCCATTTATAGGCAAATTTTATAACTTCATTTTTCCTAACAGCTGCATAGTATTCCATTGTGTAGATGTACCAAAGCTTCTTTATCCAGTCGTCGATTTTCGGGCACTCTGGTTGCTTACAGATTCTGGCTATTGTGAATAGTGCTGCTATGAACATAAAAGTAGGGATGGTGTTTCTGCTGCGTATTTTTGGTTTCCCAGAGTAGATTCCCAGGAGTGGTATGGCTGGGTCAAATGGGAGTTCAATTTCTAGTCTTTGGAGAAAAGTCCATATTGTTTTCCAGAAAGGCTGTACCAGCCAACATTCCCACCGACAATGGATGAGTGTCCCCTTTTCCCCACATCCACACCAGCACTTGTTGTTTTTGCTCTTTTGAATATGTGCCAGTCTCTGTGGTGTAAAGTGGTATCTCATTGTTGTTTTGATTTGCATCTCTCTGATGATTAGTGATGATGAGCATTTTTTCATATGTTTCTTGGCCATTCGAATTTCTTCCTTGCTGAAGTTTCTGTTCATTTCTTCTCCCCATTTTTTGATGGGGTTGTTTGTTTTCTTCTTGTAAAGTTCTACCAGTGCCTGATATATCCTGGATATTAACCCCTTATCAGATGTGAAAAACCCAGACTTTTCACCAAGATATGATGACCAACATAAACTTCTTGTCACCTCCCCCTTGCCATTTCTTTTCTTCCCTCCCACCCAATATCCCTCCCTCCCTCCCTCCTCTCTCTGTCTTTTTCTTTCTTTCTTTCTTTCTTTCTTTTCTTTCTTTCTTTCTTTCTTTCTTTCTTTCTTTCTTTCTTTCTTTCTTTCTTTCTTTCTTTCTTTCTTTCTTTCTTTCTTTCTTTCTTTCTTTCTTTCTTTCTTTCTTTCTTTCTTTCCTTTCCTTTCTTTCTTCCTTTCTTTTCCTTCCTTCCTTCCTTCCTTCCTTCCTTCCTTCCTTCCTTTCCTTTCTTTCTTCTTTCTTTCTTTCTTTCTTTCTTTCTTTCCTTTTTTTCCTTCTTTTTCCTTCTTTCCTCCTTTCCTTCCTTCCTTCCTTTCTTTCCTTCCTTCCTTCCTTCCTTCCTTCCTTCCTTCCTTCCTTCCTTCCTTCCTTTCCTCCTTCCTTTCTTCCTTTCTTCCTTTCCTTTCTCTTCTTCCTTCCTTCCTTCCTTTCTTTCTTTCTTCTTTCTTTCTTTCCTCCCTTCCTCCCTCCTTCCTTCCTTCCTTCCTTCCTTCTTCCTTCCTTCCTTCCTTCCTTCCTTCCTTCCTTCCTTCCTTCCTTCCTTCCCTTCCTTCCTTCCTTCCTTCCTTCCTTCCTTCCTTCCTCTCTTCCTTCCTTCCTTCCTTCCTTCCTTCCTTCCTTCCTTCCTTCCTTCCTTCCTTCCTTCTTTCCCTCCTTCCTGTTGCAGTCACACTAAATTGCTTATAGTTCCCTAAGTCAGCCATAAATTTTAAAGATTTTGGAAAGTCGTTTTGCTAAAAAGAGTGAAACTGTTTGGAATGAGGGGAAAAGGAAAGTCCCTTTCTTCCCCACAGCTGGTCTGGCTAATTTTGTTTGTCCTCTAAATCATAGCCTCTTTGCTCCGAGAAACCTCTACAAGCCTGAGAGGGACACATTCTTTAGCCTGTCAGACTTAAGTTCTTTGGGAACAGGGTGATACTTGGTTCATTCTAGATCCTCCAGGTTCAGAACCAGGCCTTCTCCTCCGTGGTCACTGTACATAGGATTGCTAGGTATGCATTTTCAAGGACCCTGTTCTGCTTTGAAACCTGCTAAATAATTTTATTTTTTCCTAGCATAAGCCTATAATAATTTGACATAGCAAACCTGGACAGATTTCTTATAATAAATAACAGCTTATGAGAAGCCAGTATTGACTAGATTCCCAACATGAATACATTTCTCTGAGTTTCCAATTTTGATCCTAGCTTTTCAATGAAGAGAATGATAAATTGGATTTTAGGCACCGACAAATATAAGTAGTCTCTATAATGATAGAGATTTGTGTAGTTTGAAATTTTCCTCATGGTATCACATATAAGAAACATTATGTACTGTGGTGTGTACATTATGTACTGTGGTGTTAAGGGCTGTTTCTGGACAGATACTTCAAAAAATTCTCTACTTGTCTGAATCTAAAATAATGTCACACTTTCTTGCTCCTGTTTCTATGGACTTTTTATACTATTGAGGCTATCCTTTTATCCTTCCACACATCCCATCAAGTTTCTTTGCCTCTCTAATATTTCTGGAAAAAACTTAAGTCTTCAATTTTTTTCATTCAAAGTGTGCATGCATGCTCCCATGCATATTAACGTAATAAGATGTGGAAGTATAATGATTTGGAAATACTGTATTATTCAAAACTTAAAGGAAAAATTATAATTTTAAAATTTGGTATTATTTTAGCTTTGTACTGTATCTGACACAAAGCTCACTAAGTTTAAGTGAAAGTGGCTATTTTACTTTTTTCGGTTTTGGGGCCAAACCTGGTGTTACTCAGGGCTTCTTGCTCTTGGCTCTGCATTCAAAGATCACTCATAGAAGTGCTCTGAGACCATATGGGATGCTAAGAATTGACCATGGGTTAACTGTGTGCAAACCTATACCTTATCGACTTTATTATCTCTCAGGCTCAAACACATGTTTACCTTAATTAATGATTTTATTATTATCAGTACCAGGGTTCAGCATTTGAAAGCAAGTTATTTTACAATAGTAGCAGAGCAAAGTGTCAGGAACACAATCTCTTGGCCTAACATCCTTCACTTCCAGTGGAGATTGTATATATTAGCTGAAATTGACCAAGTTACTTTTGGGACAAACAGGATCCCAAAAGTTCAGAACAAAGGTCAACAGCTGTTACTCCTCTCAGGCATTCTAGAGATGTGGATAGATGTGTTCAGATTGACCTTCCTCATTCAGTGAGTGTGGGAACTGGAAGTGTAGGGGAAGGGAAATACAGCAGGGGAGAGTGAGGAGAGTCATGTGGGGGCCAGTACATGAGAGACTATTGAAAGCTATGTTAAAGTGAACAGTTCTGTTTCCTAAAGTCTGTGCTAAAAACATGTTATGGTATAAATACCCTTAGAATTATTCCAAAAGGAGATAAACTAGACTTGACAGTTTTCCCAAGGCCAGGACAAGATTACACTTCCTGAAGAGGTCAAAGGTTGCTGCCTTGCCATTCCACTGATTGCACAGTAGGGAATAGAAGAGGGTCAAATCAGGTTCAAAACAAGATGTGGAGTGAAATACATTCCTTACCTTGCCCTCCCAGCCCCAGTCATATTTAATTAACATTCCTGTTCCAGAAAATAGCCAAATGTCCAAATGGCTTCAAAAAAAGCAAAACTCTCAGCCCAATATAGGGGCCTTTGTACCTCTGTGAAATGCCAGCAACAAGACAGGCATCTGGTCTTCTATAAGACCAAAAATACATGGTTCAGTGAGACCATTGTATTTTCAGAGTAATAGGATTAAAGAATAGCATAGAAGGATTTCCTGGTAACAGTATTTTTGAGTCTTAAAAGCTTAGATTGTTGTAATAGTTTGATATGGCAATCTTTAAAATTGGAGACTGATACTGTCATCTACATCCCACTTCTATTTTTTCCTCCAGATTACTAAATGAATGAGCTTCTTGTCATGGAATTGACCTAAAGCTCAGAATAGCATTGCTTGGGTCCATGATGTATACTTGCTATATGTCATAAACCCTTGGTTTCTTCAGAATTAATTCCTTTCAAATGATGTCAGTACTGCACAAATTTGTTTTTTCCTCTTAACTAGTCTGTGTGTTAAGTCTGTGTGTTTCTAGCAGGCAAGAAATGAGAACCATACACTCTACTGAAGAAGACTTCTCAGGGCACATTCATCATTTCGCATGGAGTGTTTATGAAGTTTGTGGCTAACAGCAAGATGTGTCTATTAACACAGTGCATTTCCCTTTCCGTTAATTTTCTTAAGTAGAGAATGATCTGTGCGCACTTATTTTCCCTCAAGATAATCACAGGAAGAAAACAAAATCTCATTCCTCTCTGCAAGCAATAAAATTAAAAATTTGCAAATAAATACTATACTGTCAATCAGATATTTAAGATATTATTGATTGGGACTATGTCTTATTGCTCCCATGGTAATGAAATAAAAAATTCACTGACTTACATCAGATTCTCTTGAGTTAAAACTTATACAATGTCTTTTACAGCTATTGCAAAAAGTGATCACAAGACAGAATTAGTTTAAGAACTACCCAAATATGAAACTAGAGCAATAGTTTGGTGGGTAGGGCTAGTGCTTGCACATGGTTAACCCAGGTTTGAGCCCCTGCATCCCATTTGGTCCTCAAACACTGCCAGGAATAATTCCTAAGTGCAGAGCCAGGAGTAATACCTGAGTATCATGAGTATGACCCCCCATCCCCAAATATCCTCTTGCTTTAAGACATAACAATACTTAAACCACAAAGATGGCAGTTCATGCTGTCCTCTAAAACTTCAGAAGAAAGATATAGTCATTAGATTATCACAGTAACTATGCAATCACTTGATCACTTGATCACTTGATATCCCGCTATTCATCGATTTGCTCAACCAGGCGCCGGTAATGTTTCCATTTGACTCTATCACGTGCCAGTGTAGCCCAATGGCATCTGATTGTTTCTGGGATATTAAGAGCCTCGAAATGTTCATTCAGGGTCTTGATAAGGAAGTATGTATATGAGTAATATATAAAACTACCTTTTATGGCTATTGCATTAAGAGTATCTCTGTTCATTCCTTTTAAAATTCTGTTCAAATGTAAGTCAGATTCACTGTTAAACAGATACATAACCTATACAACTCAAAAGAGCATAGAATGTCAAAGAACAGAAATTGTTCTACATGAAAATCTTGTTATATTACTTTGGCAGTACTAAACCTGCTAAATTAATAAAAAATGTTCAGGTGCAAATCTCTTTATATAATAAAATACTGTTGAAAATGGCAAAAAAACTTCTACTTGCTAATTATCATGCAGTTGTAGGTGAAATTGCTTAACCTAGGCTTTTGTTTCCTTATCTGTGAAAAGGAGATATAAATAGCACCAACCAAAGCTATAGGATTATTGTAGAGATTGAGTGTGATAACATATGCATAATAAGAATATAAAACCTGGCAGGAAGAAGTCTTTTGAAAATCTTAGCTGTTACTTTTAGCAATTGAAGTCTTGTCTTGGCTTGTCTCTGTAAGCAGTCAAAAAAACTTTTTAAGATATTATTTTATCTGATTTCACCTTAATTTATATGCAATTCCTAACAAGCATCCTAGATTATGTCTGAAAATTTATTCTTTTGTAATACATGCTAATTGAATGGCATTAGCCAATCAATATGGCAGTTCATTTTTATTTTTAGCTTCTTTTAAGATTAGGATTTTTTCCAGGATTTGTTCTTACTAGTTTGTGATAACATACACAGATTTTTTTTATCTTTGTATTTGAGTAATTTCAAAAAATATAATACTTAATTTTTATACCAATATCTGGAGTAAGTTGCATAGAACAAAGAGAGAGCTTCAGAAATCACTATTATTCCACAATTATCATTTAAGTATTTGGGAAAGAGATTTGGGAAAAGGCAAAAGATCTGAGAAAATTTGAAACTAAAATAAAAGGCAAATTTCTAGCTGGCTTTTAGATTAAAGGAGATAATATTCTGATTAGGCTTACACTAAGTTAGAGAGGGCTTCAAGAGTTTCTTATAAGTGACTGGCTTGACAACGAATTCTTGAAAAATCTTCAGAAATTCTTTCAGTACATACTTGTATATGTTACTGTTAAAGGATTATGCCTCAAGGAAGAATAAATACTATGCTAGTGTCTAAAGTCAGGATTCTGATGGTGTGCAAGCTATGAAGTGAAAACAAACTACATAGAAAGATATTTTAAAAAATTAGCAAACTGAACCCAACAATACATCAAAATATTATATACAATGACCAAGTAAGATTCATCCAATGGTGAGGTGGTGATTTAAATAAACAAGTCAATCAACATATAAGGAAAAAAAAAAGCATATTCATATTAATATAGAACAAGCTCTTGAAAAGATACAGTACCTTTAATGATAAAAAAATACTCAATAAAATGGTACAGAAAGAAATTTCCTCAATATAATTATGCCTAATAAAAAAAAGTACCTGGGAATAAACATGAGAAGAAGCAAAAGATTCATAAAGAAAACTATATATCACACTAGGAGAAATAAGAGAGGGCCGGGGTGATAGCACAGCAGGTAAAGCATTAGCTTTTCATGTGGCCGACCAGGGTTCAATCACTGGCATCCCATATTGGTTCCAACCTAGGATAGCCCCAAGCAAGGCAAGTGCCAGGAGTAATTCCTGAGCATAGCTGGGTGTGACCCAAAGAACAACAACAAAAAAAAAGATATTCAATAAAATGCTATGGAAAGAAATTTCCTCAATATAATTATGCCTAATAAAAACAAAGTAACTGGGAATAAACATAAGAGAAGTAAAAGATTAATTAAAATACTCTATGTCACACTAGGAAAAATAAGACAAATAAAGGGAAATGGAAATACATTCACTATAGATTGGAAGGATTAATATTGTCACAATGACAATCCTATTCAAAGTACTATATAGATTCAAAGCAGTTCCTAAAAAATCCACAATTTAATTTAATTGGTTACTCTTTGTTTGTTTTTTTTGAACCACTCTCAAGAGTGACTTACTCATAGCAATGTGTTCAGGGATCACTCCTAGTGGGATTTAGGAGACATATGTGAAGTTGGAGTTCCGACCTAGGATAGCCCCAAGCAAGGCAAGTGCCATACCTACTGACCCTAATGGGATTTTTAAAAAGACAGACAAAAATGCTTTTGAACTTTATATTGTGTAATAACTACTCTCCTCCCTCTGCCCCCACAATCCTAGGATAAAAGATGGGACGCTTTTACTTTCTTAAATTATTTAATAAAGCTCAGTAATCAAGAGAGTATGGTAATGAAATGAAGACAGATACCCAGATCATTAAAAAAGAGTTGAGGGTTTCAGTTTCATTGCCAAAATAGCTAAGAGTATGAAGTGGAACAGTGAAAATGTTTTCAACAAATGGTGTTGGGAAAACCGGTCAATCACACATAAAAAATGGAATTTGGTCCCTATGTTATACCATGTGTGAAAGTCAATTTAAAATTAATTAAATGCCTTAATCTGACTGGAATTTATAAATTATATATATATGTATGCTTTTGTTTTGATTTTGGGCCATGTCAGGGGTATATTCCTGAAGGGTTTGGGTGATCATATAAGATTCCAGGGCTTAAACACAGGTGAAGGGTTGACTATGTGCAATGCAAATTCCCTACCTGCTGTATTAATAATTCCGACCTATAAATTATATTGAGGGAAACTTAAGTAGAACCCTTTATCAGATTTAATCTACAGGTAGCTTTAACATAAACACAATGCCATTGGCCAAGAAAACAGAAGAAGAGATAAAAAAGTGATTACATTTACTTAAGAAGCCTTAACATTGCTGGGATTAGAGAGACAGTATTGCCTGTAGGGCACTTGCCTTACACACCGCTGACCCAGGTTCAATGCCACAAACTCCATATGGTTTCTTGACAGGAGTAATTCCTGAGAGTAGAACCAAGAGTAAGTCTTGATCACCATCATGTGTAGCCCAAAAACCAAAACAAAAAATCTCACAGACTAGAAAAAAAAAATTTTCCCACCACTCATCTGATAAAGGTTTAATATCAAAATATACCAATCACTTGTAAGCCATAACAAGGATAAAGAAATCACCCCCATCAAGAAATGAGAAGGGATAAACAGAAACTTTCTCAAGGAAAATATACAGCCTATAAGTATATGAAAAAATGTTTTGCATCACTGATCATTAGGAAAATGTAAGTGTAGTAAGAGTGAGATCTCATTTCACACCAGTGATATTGAAGACATCACAAAGAACAAAAAAGAACGAGTGGAGTGAAAGAGGGAAAAAAGGAATCATAATCAACTGTAAGTATGTCAACTAGTTCAACTATTTTGGAAAACAATATAACTTCATCACTTGATCACTTGACATCCCATTATTCGTCGATTTGCTCGAGTTGGTGCCAGTAATGTTTCCATTTGTCCCCCTCACGTGCCAGTGTAGCCCAATGGCATCTGCTTGCTCCAGGAATGCTAAGAGTCCCAAACCGTTCATTCAGTGTCTGAGTAAGAAGTCTGACCAGCTTGTAGGTGGGGGGCCACGTGATCTTTTGATGCCCCGTGGAATCCAGTCGGTAACAGTTCTAGTACAGTGGTTGTCTCCAAGTCACATTACGTGTCTGATTTTCCATGTCTTGGCAAAGGAGACAGCGTCCCTGATTCTCGATCGTCAATGGAGGTTGGAACTGGATTCCTTCTCTCACTTGAGTGAGGCATGATATTCCAAGCATAGCTCTATCTATTCCTCTTTGGGAGACCTGAATAGCGTTCTCATCTTTCGTAGGGCCCAGGTATCCTCGGAGTATGTTAATGCAGGGAGAATGGTGGAGTAGAAGAGATGTGCTAAGAGCTGGAAGTTCATTGTCCTTTTAGCTATTTCTTCGATGCTCTTGAAGGCATTCCATGCTTCTCTCTTCCTCCTGGGCAGCTCAGGTACTAGGTCGTTCATCATGTTGTATTCTTGACCTAGGTATACATAATTGCTGCATTAGAGATGTTAGTTCCATTGAGAGTGAATGGAACATCTGGAACTAGTTTATTTATTTTTCACGAACATTGTTTTGTTATGATTCAGCTGTAGACCTGAGTTCAAGTCAACCAAGACCATTTATGGTAACTCACAGTTCCAGAAGGCTGAGTCTAAACGTTGGACATGGGAATCTCACATGGGAATTGTGGAGCTTGTAGACAGCTCCACAATGAAATTGACCACATCATGTTTAATAGACCCATTTTGCCTGACCAATGTTGCTGTTGTCCCAAATTTTCAAACAGGATCAGACCACCGTCTCCTTCATGCAAAATTCTACTTCACGGAACAGAGAGAAAGGGCTCAAAGTTTAACTCCCTAAATGATCACCAACTGGAAACTCTTTGGCACCATTGTGGCAACATGGGAAGAAGACAATATTGATGACATCAATGAAGAATACAACCAACTGGTTCAGCACCTCCATGATTGTGTGAGGAACGCTGAGAGAGAAAAAGCCATGAAAGGACACCTGTCTTCAAAAACTCTTGAGCTCATTCACCAAGGTGACAAGGCGTGAGCTTCAAGCAAGCATATGCTAATGTCCTAGCTCCCAAAGCAGTGCAGAGAAGCGATGAACGAAGACCTCAAAGAGAGAAGAGCAGCAATACTGGCTGATGCAGCAGAAGCCGGAAAAGCATTTGCAACGCCCACCTGTCCTTCGCCAACTATAAGACCAAGATGACTGCCCTCCGATGTCCTGATGGATTGATCACATCTTACAGAAAGGCAATGGAGAAGATTATCCAGGACTTCTATCAGATATCTTTGATAGCCACGTCCACCTGCCCACATACCATATTCCACAGGATGGATATGTCGTTCCCAATGTTCTCCCTTCTGAAATCCGACATGCTATTTCATTGGTAAAGAAGAGAACCGCACCAGGCCCAGACAAAGTCAGAACTGAACACCTGAAGAATCTGCCGTCGGTACTCATCAATACACTGGCCTGGCTCTTTACATGCTACCTGTCTGAATGCAAGGTGCCCTCCCAATGGAAAATCAGCAAGACAGTTCTACTGTTCAAGAAGGGAGACATTCACAACATTGGCAACTATCGCCCCATCTACCTGTTGTCTGTCATCTACAAGCTGTTCACTTGAGTCATCCTGAACGGGATTGGAAGACCATTAGATGAAGGACAACCATGCGACCAAGCTGGCTTCTGAAAAGGATTCATCATAATCGGCCATATCCACACAGTAACCAAGCTCATTGAGGTTTGAAGGGAGTTCAAGACGCCACTCTGTCTAATGTTCAGTGATTTAAAGGAAGCCTTTGATTCTGTTGAGACTGAAGCAGTCATTAAAACCCTAGTTTGAGCATTCAAACTCAATACATCAAGATCCTTCGTAAGTTGTATAATGGATTCCCCATCAGGATCTCACCACGCTGCAAGGAAATGATCATTGATGTCAAAAGAGGGGTTCGGCAGGTGATACCATTTCCCTGAAATTCTTCAGCATCACTCTCGAGAATGTCATGTGACAATTAGGTTGGGAAGGTATGGGAGTGAAGGTAGATGGTCGGCAACTACACCACCTCTGCTTGTTGATGACATCGTTCTAATAACACCAAACCCTAAGCCAAGAGGCACAAATGCTGGCTGACTTTGACTGTGGAAACAATATGACACTCCTTAAAACACTAAGACTTGAGTTGTCTAACCTAGTATTTCTGCATCTTGGCATCTACCTCAAATGCCAAAAAATTCTATGCAGAAAAGACATTTGTGCTCTTTTAGTCATTGCAGCTTTATCCACAATAGGCAAAATCTGGAAACAATTCAAGTATCCAAGAATATATGAATGGATAAAGAAATTATAGTTTAAATACACAGTGGAATACTACTCAGTTATAAGAAACAATAAAATCATGTAATTTGCTGCTATGTGGATACAACTGAGGGGGATTATACTTAGTGATATCAGTCAAAAGGAGAGAAACAGATGAAATGACCTTTCTTTTTTAAAAATGTTTTTATTATACCATCCTGTGATAAGCAATTACAAAGATATTCATGTTTGGGTTTCAGTCATACAGTGTTCCAGCACCCATCCCTCCACCAGTTCCTGTTTCCTACCACCAATGTCTCAAATTCCTTCCCCCTCCCTCAGTCTGCCTTACAGCAGGAAGTTTACCTTTTTTCTCTCTTTCTCTTTCTCTTTCTATCTCTCTCTTCCTTCTCTTACAAATTGTGGCTTGCAATATATATATATCATATATATACATACATATATATATATATATATATATTTAGAGGTTATCATGTATAACCCTTTGCCTACATTCAATGCTTAGTTCTAGACTGGTATTATCATTTCCAATGATTATTAGCACACTGTTCCCTTCTCTGTCTTACCTAACCTGTGACTCCCACACTCTTGTGGTAGATTCCACCTTCGACAAGACCTCCTGATCCATGTTTTTCCTGGCCTTGTATATTGGTATCATACTATATAAAAGATATATACGTGTATATATGTATGTATGAAAAACAAAGTTATGAAATTTGCCTCTAAATGGATGGACATGGAGAGGAGTGTGCTGAGTGGAAGTAGCCAGAAGGAAAAGGACAGGTATAGAATGACTGCATTTATTTGTGGGATATAAATTTGTATTACAAACATATATGTATAAATACATATATATCTAAATGTATATATGTATAGATACATATATATGTATATATGTGCATAAACATATATATGTATCTATATATTTTATATATAAATATATATATACATATATTTATATATATGTAATGGCTCTAGTCCAGCGGTCGTCTCCAAATCGCATTACATGTCAGTCAAAAGTAGAGAAACAGATGCCCAACTGATTTCCGATGCCTTAGTAAACGAGACAGCGTCCCTGACTCTGGAACAGCAACGGAGGTCGTAGCTCCGGATTCCTTTTTCACTTGAGTGAGGCGTGATATTCCAAGCATAGCTCTTTCAATTCCTCTTTGGGAGACCTGAATAGCATTCTCATCCTGCTTTCGTAGGGCCCAGGTCTCTGAGGTGTATGTTAATGCAGGGAGAATGGTGGAGTTGAAGAGATGTGCCTGGAGTCGGAGGTTCTTTATCTTTTTAGCTATTTCTTCAATGCTTTTGAAGGCATTCCATGCCTCTCTCTTCCTCGTGCACAGCTCAGGTTTTAGGTCGTTCATCATGTTGACTTCTCAACCTAGGTACACATAACTGCTGCTCAGAGATGTTTGTTCCATTGAGAGTGAATGGTGCCTCTGGAACTAGTTCCTTTTTCATGAACATAGTTTTGCTGAGATTCAGCTGTAGACCTATCTTTCCACATTCTCAGTCAAAGTCAGCCAGCATTTGTGCCACTTGGCCAATTTTTGGTCTTATTAGAACGATGTCATCAGCGAAGCAGAGGTGGTGTAGTTGCCGACCATCTATCTTCACTCCTATTCCTTCCCATTCTAATTATCGCATGATGTTCTCGAGGGTGGCGCTGAAGAGTTCTGGTGAAATGGGATCCCAGGGGATGTCAAAAGATTACGTGACCGCCACATACAAGATGGTTATACTTCTTCTTCAAGACCCTGAACGAACGGTTTGAGGCTCTTTGTTACCCTGAAGCAACCAGATGCCATTGGGCTACACTGGCACGTGATAGGGTCAAATGGAAATATTACTGGGGCCCGCTGGAGCAAATCGATTAATAACAGGATGTCAAGTGATCAAGTGATATATTTGTATATATGTATCTATAAATATTTAGATACATGTATACATCTAGATACATATATACATATATATATGTATATATATATATATATAGGTAAATTTCATAACATCGTTTTCCTAACAGTTGCATAGTATTCCATTGTGTAGATGTACCACATTTTCTTTATCCAGTCGTCTTTTCTTGGGCACTCTGGTTGTTTCCAGATTCTGACTATTGTGAATAGAACTGCTATGAATATAAAAGTGCAGATGGTGTTTCTGCTGAGTATTTTTCACTTCCCCAGTGTATTTTCCCAGGAGTGTTATGGCTGGGTCAAATGGGAGCTCAATTTTTAGTTTTTGGAGGAATTTCCATATTGTTTTCCATAAAGGCTATACCACAAAAAGACCTTTCTAATATGTGGGATATAAAGAAGCACAGAATGGTAATAGCAAATAATCCATAGTAACAGATCTTTGAGCTATTCTACAGAACTGAGCTTACCATGGTGGTGAGAAATGGTGAGAAGGGTGGAAGTTGGGGTTTCAGGGAAACCCTGATACAGCAGTGGAGTGAATGGACACTCTTGTGGGAAGAATTTGTTCACAAAACCCTACCATTGAGACTATTATAAATCATACTTAAAAATTGATCTATGGAGATATCTTACAGATGCATTTTCTCCATAGGCTCAGACTCATGATGGAGATTTCTGTACAGAATTTCTTTTTCTATTTTTGTTTTTGTATAATATTTGCTCCAGACAATGCTCAGGTGTTACTCTTGTCTCTGCAATTAGGAATTACTCCTAGCAGGGATCTGAGATTCAGGGGACCAAACCCAGGTCAGCCACATGCAAGACAAACACCCTACTCTTTATACTATCACTCTGGCCCCTGGATGAGATTTCTAGAGCCTTTTGGGATGGGAACTGGCTAAGTTCCCACACTTCCAGAAGACTCAGTACTCTACCCATGACCCACTTTCTTTGGCATACAAATGGCTCAGCTCTATGACTAATCTTTGAGATATGCCAAGATGTTGAATCATTGCACCCGGTTCTACAACTCCTGGAACAAGTGGCTGCATATGACATCTCCAAATTCACAGTACATACAGTCCAGTAGTAGCACAACAAATTCACGAGAAAGTTGCATAGAACTTATTAAGCTCAATCAAAAAAAATCAATAACACAGAAGGCTCAACTTGTGCTTAACATCTTAAGTACAAGTCCTCAGACAATGTCTTCAGTCATTGTGAGACCCTATTGTGAGCTATATTTTGTAACAAAGATAAAGCAAATATTTTGTGCCTGCTAAAGCGCATGTTTGAGGAAGGTGAGTGGGAAACTGGGGACAATAGCAGAGGGAAGGGGACACTGTGGTGGTATTAATGGTGGAACACTGACTATGGAAACAACTGTATTATGACAACTTCATAATTCAATATTTAAATAAAGTTACAAACATTAAAAAATCATCACTGGAAAATAATTGATGTACATAAATATACCAAATGTGTATTCAATGGCCATTTTGGCTAATAGGCAAATATTTATTCAACCCCTATAATATTTTATTTTGGGGGTTGAGGTCATACCAGTGGTTTGCAGGGCTTATTACTGGCTCTGTAGTCTGTACTCACATGAGGTGCTGGAGATGGAACCTGGATTGGCCATATGCAAGGCAAGTAGTCTACATGCCGTGCTATCTCTCAATTCCCTCAGCCTCTATAGTGAACAAAACTGGAAATGATTACTAGTATAAGAAATTCCAAGGTGTCAGTGCCAGACCCCTGTAATTTGTACGTAGAAAACACTGAGGGCTTCTAGATATGTTTACAGATGATGCCATTGAAAGCACCGATCAAAGGATCATTATGAGAGAGCAGTGTGAGCATAGAGATCATTTAAGGTGATGCAACAGTTTCACCTACAGCTACAGTGCTGCATTACATTAATCAGATATGCCCACAGGTAGGGAAAACTGACAAAGACATTTTAAATTCCAAGCATGTCTCTCCAGTTTTCTTCTTCCTCTGCAGATTCCGAGACCTTTCCTTATAAGGACAAAGGGCCAAACTGAGACCCTTCATAGTCTGGCGTCATACTAGAACCAGACAGCTGTGAAAACCCACTGTAGGACTGCTATCTTGAGAACCAATGGTTGCTGCCACTTCTGACTGGGCTTCCTCTACTTGAGCATTCCATCTTGGCTTGAAGAAATAAACATTCTCTAGTGTGTCCCAGCCCTGTCCCATGATTTTCTCACACTGATGGACAAGAGTCCACTTGTTGCAATATCCTGTGGACATAATTCTATCTTAACTAATTTATCATAATAATTCATCTAATTGAGTGTATGAAACATAAATAACTTGTCCAGTGAGGTATTTTTATGCCCATTTTATACACAAGGATTAAGGCAAAGATTTTCTAAGATCTGATAGCTACAAATGGATCTGACTTGAATTTAACTCTTAAACCCATGGTTCTCAAGTCCTTTGGTCTTAACCATTGAAGTCTTCAAATTAGTTCTCATTTTATTCTATTATTCAAAATGGTAAATTGCTCTATGTAACTGAGTTTCAGAAGCATTGTCATCTCCCAAGGACCACATTGAAAACACAAGGGTTATAGAGGGAAAGGAAGGGAAATGCTGAATGGTTAGACATAGCCCTTACTTGGGCTGTGAAAGAAGTGAATAGTAAAAGAAGTAGACCACCAGTTTCCTATGTAGACCAGCTCACAGAGGGTACAGAGAACAGAGAGGAAGTCAGGACTCGAGGTCTGACTAATGACCAGGTATATTTGGAGCTGCAATAGTCTTAGTGTCCTATGGAAATCTAAGATTGAAAGATGAAAAGATTTTGTTGGTTAGAGTGCCAAAAACAGAGAGAGCTAAAACTGGAACTGCAATAATTTTATTAGGAGTAAGTATAGCAATAGTAGTGTGCTTCATTCCTTCAGTAAATATCTCATAGAACATTCATAGACAAGGTATACAGATGTAAATGAAAGACGTGAATTACATCCCTGAAAATGTTTACTGTCTAGCAGAGAACACAGACATTAAATAAATTATGGTACAAACAGCATGGAGTTACATTTTTATCATGCCATCCAACCACATTGTATAAAGAGTGGATGGAGAATATAGTGGAAGAATTTAGTTTGGATGAGTTGGAGATGGGGGAGCAAATATGCGTAGCTGAGGGTTACTGGAAAAACAGTTTTTTTTTTGGAATTTTTGAGGAGGCTCTATTTACTCTGAACTTGGATGAATATAATGAACTTAGATTGAAGAGAAACATGCTAATCAGAGAATATGCAATCACTAAGTTTCCAAAAGAAAAACTGTTTGTCCCTAATCACACAATAAGTGGTATTATAAATAAGTGGGATTTCCCTCTGCCCCTAAGCTGACCAGTTCTCTGGTATCAGCTAGATGTCCTATCATTAATTTAGTTTTGAAACTGTTTACCTAAAGGAAGTACCAAAAGTTAAGTGTCAGGTATAGAAGTTAAGGACTCAGTCCCACAAGATACCCCCATTTTGAATTCCAATGTTGGTTGTTATTTGTACTTCCCGCTGTTTGCTTACAATTTAGAATTCTTGTAGCACCATCTTCAGGTTTAATCATTGGCTAGAATGACTCACTGAACTCAGGAAAACATTATTACCAGTAAATTGTAAAATGAAGGCTATAAATGAGTATACAGAGGAAGAAAGATATAGAGTGAGGTCTGGGAAAGTCCTAAGAACAGGAGATTGTGTCCTTGTAGAATTAGCATGCATTTTCCTAGTCTGTGATGTATTCACCAACCCAAGTCTCCTAACCTTGTTATCCAGAAGTGTTTGTGGTTTGTTTGTAGTCATTATTGCTCATTAACTCTATCTCTAGACCCTCTTCCTGTCTCAAAAGATAAGGGGTAGGGCTTAGATCACTTGTATCACTTGTATCACTTGTTTTCCTGTTATTCATCAATTTGCTCACAAGGGCACCAGTAACACCTCCCTACATCCTGTCATGGGCTAGTGTAGCCCAAGGGCATCTGCTCACTCCAGGAACACAAAGAACCTCAGACCATTTTTTCAGGACATGGGACGAGGTCTATAATTGTTGCTGGATTTTGGCATATCAAATATGACACAGGTAGCTTGCCAGGCTCTGCCGTGTGGGTGGTATACTCTCAGTAGTAGTCTCTCATCTCCTGCATTTACTGATGAACCAGTGGGAGAGATCGGCTTTTCTCTTGGGTAGAGCTCTGATGAGCTGTGGAGTCCGGATGTTGAAAATGGCGACCCTCTTGGTGTGGGGGTTCCTCTGGCTTCTTGCAAGGCTCTGTTGGGATGGTGGGCCAGGTCTAGAACTTACCTTCCCTCCCAGGTGCCTCATGATCAGCTGAGCACAGGGAGAGCCGGTAGCAGCTCTGTCCCGTGTGTCTGAGTTCAGCACTTAGATAGAAGTTTATAATAATAGCTTGATCTTTTGGGATTCAGGCATCCTCATGCTAGCCAGCAGCCCACCCAAGTTCCTCTTTAGAACAAATGACTCTCATATCACCCAGGAAATTCCACCTGACTTAGGAACTCTGTGTTAGGAATCCGGGTTAAAGATCAAATTTTAGAACAAAAGATACTCCAAGCACCTTTATCTTTAGGAAGTGACAAAGGTTTTAGACATTCTTGCCAGGAGCCAAAGAGAAAAATAAATTAAAAATCATATCACAGGATTTTTTTTGCCTTGAAATTATTTTTCATGATTTTATTTGAGGTCTGATAACTCTTTCTGGGCTGATAATTCAGTCAATTTATCACCCAGAGATGTCGTGCTGCTTAGGCTCTGTGGTGTTGGGAATTACTTGGGCTTCCCTGGAAGTGCTCAGGGCCTCCAACTTTATGGCCAGTGATACCTGAGCTCTGGGGATTGAATTTAGGTCAGACATAGTAATACTTTCTCAGCCCCCAGTGTCTTCTTATGAATCACAATTTTATATCTCTCCACAACTTTCCTGGACCACTATCCCACATCATCTTTACTCTCAAGACACTTCAGTTCTAATAAGGCATCTGTTACAGAGGACACTCCTTATCCTTTTGTCCTAAAAGATATACAATGTAGAGTGGGCTGAGGGCTGTGGCAAAGAGGCAGAAGCCTGCTATGAGTAGGGATTAGCAGTTGAAATAAGAAAGACCCTGCGTTTAACCTAGTTCCACTGCTTCCTTAGAGTTATATGTTTTGTATTTTGGTTTTGGGGGCCACATCTGGCAGAACTTGGGGCTATTTCCTGCTTGGTGCTTGAGGATTTGGGGGAACCTGGGATTTAATCTAGGCCTCCCATATGAAAAACATACAACTTCTTAACCCTCTTATCATTTTTGTAGAATGATAATAATAATAACAACAACAACAATAATAATAATAGTGTCTTCGTTAGAGGTTGTGTGAATATTAAATGAGATCAGACATTTAAAATGCATGGCAGTTAAATACTTGCTATTAACCATTTTTATGGGAAATTACTATTAAGGGAAATGTAGAAATCTCAGTATTCTGCACACATGATGAATTGGAATATCTTTAATTTCATCTCCACCATTTCTACTTCACAGTGTGTGTAAATGTTCTAGAGTTTCAATAGCAAATGTGAAGGGGTGCTAATAATATAGTATGCATCTTTAGTGTGATGTATGTTTTGTTTTATTTTTAAAAAAGTCAGGGTTGGGAATAGTGTTAAGAGCACATTTCTAGTATATGTGAGGTTCTCCTGAGCTTGATCCTCAGTATTGCTTGATTACTGATGTACTGCCAGGTATGTCCCTGGTGGTCTCCCAAAGACTTCTGGGTTGATTTTGGTGCCCCCAATTACCACCTGCCCTAGCATTGCAATCACTACCACACACATAATATGAGCATTATGCTGTATCGATAGCCATATAAATATGCTTGGAATATTTATGTTTATTTTATTATCTCTGTACTCAGCCTTTTCTTGCCAGTCATAGAAATCTTTGCTGGGGAGTAGTCCCTTATTTCTAAATACTTATTATCTATAGAGGTTTTAGTAGCTTTTATTCTAGATGTGGGTAGTCTTGCGGTCCAGAAAAGGGCTAAACTTTAGAGAAGACACTCACCTCTTACATAGTCTCTCTTTAAATTGCTCCTGTAGAGAGACACCAGCCCTGGATTAGACGTCAGTTCCTGTAACTAGACAGAAGGTTAGAACCAGGAATGCTGAGTCCGGTTCTTTTCTAGGACTGAGGGCATAAATTTATCACTTAACCTTTTGTCAGAAGTGTGAGTAATCATATTCAAGGACAAATTAATATAAGAACAGAAAGATGAGTCACAGGAGGGTGACAAAGATGGTGCTTGCAAGAAAATTAAAATTTAGACAAAGGTGTTCTATCAGAAGGGGTAATGCTTGTGCTATATCATTTATCAATCAGAAGAAAAAACACATAACTTTCTTTATGGATTAACAAGATCATTAATGATGCTCACTGTAATATTCATAATAGTAAAGAATAAGAGATGACCAGACATTTCCTCAAAGAAGAAATACAAATGGACAAAAGGCACATGAAAAATTCTTTGCATCAACTGTCAAAGTTCAATGCAATTCAAAAAAACATTGAAACTTAATCATGATTAAATTTGTAACTCATAATGATTCAATAGAAGTTTTTTATTTAAAAAATTTTTTATTATACCACCATGAGATATACAGTTACGAAAGTGTTCTTATTTGGGTTTCAGTCATACAGTGTTCCAGCACCCATCCCTCCACCAGTGCCCATTTAATAAAAATTTTTTAGAGGTTCAAAGTATCTAACCACTCTGACATCACTATAGTACAAATATTATGCATAAAATGCCAATTTTTATAACAATGTCATAAGAAAAATTTCATGCCAATGTAGATAATAGTATTTCTTGAAAGCTTAAATATAAGTTGCTATTAAATGTATACATATCTTAATAAATCCACTTGAAGGAGCATAAATCCACTTGAAGGAGCATCAAGAATGCTCTCACAGTTACATTATGATGAATATTTCTAGCAATTAAAAAGGTAAACAAGGGGACCAAATAGCACAGTGGGCAGTGCACTTGCCTTAGCAGAACTGACCCAAGTTGGATTCTTGGCATCTTGTATAGTAGTACTTCAAGCTTTTCCAGAAGAGCAGAGTGATGGGGTAGTTTTGAACACTACTGCGTGCAGCCCTTACCAAGCCCCTACCTGTGAAAAAAAGGATAAAAATGTATCTTTTAAATTTTTTATGTGGGATAGAACCTACTTTTACAGTCAAAATTAAATAAAATAACAAAAATTGCTTTTTTAGAATACATGCATGTACAAAACCCTAAATTAGTAAAGTAGCTTAGATGATCAGATAAACGGAAACAAATAACTGAAAAAAAATAGAGGAAAGTGGGGCTGTCCTTTGTCCATGCAGAGACCTACATGCAGGTGGCCTAGCCACAGGAGAGGCCTGTAGAAGGTGGCTGCTGGCATTAGGGTTCCTGCTATAGTTTCTTTCCATGTTTTTAGCATTGAGGGAATTCTTGAGCAACACAGAGAAAGCAAATTTCAAGGGATGCTTGGGAACTTTATTGCCTTTCTACGGACATGTGATTTTTTTGTTATTGTTTTGGTTTTGGGTCACACCCAATATACTCCGGTGTTGCTAGCTCACATGCTTGGTGTTGATAAGGTATTCACAAGCACATTTTCTCTAGTCCTTTGAACTATCTCCTCAGTTCATGTGAAGTGGACTGGGTGCTTGCAGTGGGGTTACATTTTGCACAGTCACTAGAAATTAATTAGTGAAAGTTTGACATAAACTGAGAAATATTGCTGAATCTCTACAGAGCTGCCTAGAGCCATTGCACAAAGTTCAATTGCTAATATTTGCATCTCTTCCAATGCTAATAGAAACATTTCTTATACATCCAGTAGAACTCTTATTGTTGGGGCTGGAGCTATAGCACAGAGGGTAGGGGGTTTGCCTTGCACGGCCGACCTGGATTCGATCCCCCACATCCATATGGTTTCCCAAGCACTGCCAGGGGTAATTCCTGAGCATAGCCAGGTGTGACCGGAAAAGTAAAAAAAAAAGGAGTAACTCCTGAGCATTGCTGGGTGTGATTCCCCCCCCCAAAAAAAATTCTTATTGTTTTCTTTTGGGCATTAACAAAATCTCTCCTCCACAAGTGACTTTATTTCTCCATTATAATATCTTGCTTGTCTACACTTAAACTCCTGCAGGATTTCAAGCACTCCTTTTTGCAGCTCTGATACCTACCCAGAGAGAAAAATTCTCATGAGCAAGTTGTAGAGTGACCATTCTTCTTCTTTAATGATGAGAAAAGATTTGTCTTGAAAAGATTAGAAAAGGCGAAAGCCATCAAAGCAACGTAACACTCTGTGAAGTGCTGTAGGTACGTTCCATGATTGCTTGTGGTTTGACTTCCTTGATCATGTGCTCTGAGGGAAGTAAGTCTGTGGTGGCCACAGATGACAGATACTTAGGGCTTGAAGGTTGTGCCTTCAGTTCTCTCACAGTTGGGGCTCTTCGAAAGACAGGTTAGAGGCCTGGTTCACTGCTACCACTATGATTCTCAGGTTGCTCTTGGCTTTTATCTTCTTCCCCGCAGTTCAAGCAACAGGTAAAACCGTTTTGATTTAACTTCTCAATCAAGTTTATCTTTTTTTCTTTGCTTTTGGGTCACATCTAGGGATACTCCAGGGTCATTTCTTAACTCAGAGGTTATTTACTCAAGAATTACTCCTGGTGGTGCTTGGGGGACCATATAGGATGCCCGGTATTGAGTCTGGGTCTGGTGTGTCCAAGGCAAGTGCCTTACCTGCTGTACTATCTTTCTAGCCCCTTAACTTTAGCTGTTAAGGTATTTGATTGACTTGATTAATTTTAAACATTAGCATCCTTGTGAAACGTGGATATTCGAAACGAATTTTGCTCTAAGTTGGCAACTGACTATTTGGAAATTCTGATTCTCGGGCTACTATAGTATTTTAACAAACATGCTTTGTAATTAAATGAGGTTTGTTTAGCAGTGAGATGTCAGTGTACCAAGAAATATTAAAGGATGCATAGTTTCTAGTTCTGAGATTTAAGAAAATTGTCACTAGTATATTGATTCTGAAACTTCTAAGTTTAGACTCCTTGGGTTCATATCACAGATGTATTTCTTTTTAACTGAAGGTAAGTGCTGTTTTATCTCTATGAGCTTCTTTATCTATAAAATGAGGATCATAATATCCTCATCTTAAGGTCATTGAGAGGATAAAAATGAAAGGGCTAACCCAAATGAGTTAGCAAAATAAAAGTTAGTTCCAGTTACTATGTCTACCTAAATTGAATGAGTACCAAAATACATTTTTGAGTTATCATAGAAGCTGGCATGAGACAAATATTAATACATTTATTTTAGGGGGAGAGAGACAGAGAACAGAGAGAGTGACAGAGAGAGACAGAGAGAGACAGAGAGACAGAGACAGAGAGACAGACAGACAGAAAGAGAGTATGTGCATGTGTGTGTACAGGGGATGAGTGTTTGCCTTGCATGTGGTTTTAGTCCCTGGTAAAGCATATGATTGCCAGGAACTGCTAGAGGCAATCCTGAGCACAGAACCTGTATGTGACTTCAAACACAAAATACTTTTCTTTAAAAAGTCACCAAAATATTTTCTTAGGTTTTGGGGGGGGGGGGGTGGGGGGGGGGGGAACTGGGTGGGGGTGGGGGGGGGGGGGCGGGGGGAGGGGGGGAGGGGGGAGAGTAGAACAAAAAAACAAATAAAATTTTTTTTTTTTTTTTTTTTTTTTTTTTTTTTTTAAATTAAAAATTCTTAATATCTTCAATAGCGTTGAAGAATAATAAATCTAGCAATATAATTGTAATGTTACACCATTCTGATAGAGTCTGAAGGTTAGAAACATTAATCACTTAAGGATAATCACATGCCAGTGGTTGGACCCAGGGTCTGTGTAGCTGATTCTAGAGCCCATGTTCTTGAACTTTGTGCTGTTCCACTTAATCTGATCACCTTCACTTGTCTTCCCATTGATCATCGATTTGCTCGAGCGGGCACCAGTAACATCTCCATATGTCCTGTCACATGCTAGTGTAGCCCAAGGGCATCTGCTTGCTCCAAGAACATAAAGAACCTCAAACCATTCAATGAGGTCATGGGAATGAGGTCTATAATTGTTACTGGTTTGACATATCAAATATGACACGGGTAGCTTGCCAGGCTCTGCCGTGTGGGTGGGATACTCTTGTAGACACCTTAGATTATATACACAATATAACTTAATCTGATAGGCTTTGAAATTTTGTAAATTCAGATATATTCAGGGATTAATCCTCATTAGAAAATTATGATTCCAAACAGAAAGAGCCTATTACTTTGGTAGGCAGAAGTATTTGTTCACTTTGTTCCAGCAATTAGGAAAGGTCTCACTTGGCCCCAAATCTGGACTGATCATGGCCAACCGGAATGTTTAAGGATAGTTATTTTCCATGTAAAGGTTAGTAAAAAGTCAATATCTTTAATTATCTTTTAATTAATTTTGTTGGTACAAAGATTGCGTTATTTGTTGTTCTTAAACATCATGTTCTTAGATACCAGAGGGTATAATTTTCCAAATTATACAAGAACAGTAATTACACACGTACCCTTTTATTTCTGCCTGATGTGTTAATGAGCACAGTTATAAAATCAGTGTATTTGTAAAAGGTGGATAATGAAAAGTGTAATCTTCTGAGGAAATAGAAAGCATTTAGAGCTACCAAATAAATTTCAAGAGTCTTTAAACACAATTTTCAAAGATCTTTAAACTTTACTTAAAGGAGATCTTTAAAAGGTATTTCTAAGTATTTTTTGTTTGTGGGCTATATTCTCAATGGTTTTGGGTTACTCCTCACTCTACTGTCAGAAATTGCTCCTGGAAGTTCTGGGGGTGGTGGTAGGGGTATATATGATGCTAGGAATTGAACTTGGGTCTGCCATGTGCGAGGCAGTGCCCAACCCTTGTACTATCATTCCGTTTTTGAAAGAGATTTTTAAAAAGTATTAACATTTTTGTAGTTTTAGGCAATATAAGCTAGGCATAAAAGACAGATAAACTAGACATATAAACTAGTTTATCTATCTTTTATGGTTTGAAATTGATAATCATACGCAAATGGTTTGAAATTGGTAATCATACGCAAGACAGTTTTCTGATATACTTTATCTTTTGTTAATTAATTCACTGTGTTTTGTGGATACTTTAAAAACTGATATACTTTTTGAAACTCAAAGCTATATTTGTTTTCCTTAGAAAATTTATTAAAAGAGAATAGCTATAATGGCAGTTCACATGCATGGAACTTTTGCTTTCTCCTTCCAGATGCAACTACTCTTGAAAGTCAATTCACTCTTGTAACGTCTTTTAAGATTTGATACTGAAGGGTCATATAATGAAATAGTTGGGACCAAAGTGAGGATTTATCAAATTTTTCAACCAGAATAAAATATATAAGAAAATTACTACAGCATTGAAAGTGTATGATTCACTCTAATCCACTGCATTTAAAAAGTTTGTCTTTTATAAGAAATTATAAATAAGGAAATTATTTGGTCAAAGTGTTATTGTCCTCCCTAAAATTGTGAGAGACTGCTTTTATTTCTATGTTGCAATATGTAGGTATAAACAAAGTTATTTTGCCCACTACCATAATTTTAACTAATTGTGTCACAATATTGCTTAAAATATAAACTAAGCTTATTGAAATTAAACCTAAGTTGAGTCTTCATGATTTTAATGGGTCTATAGATAGAATTAAATTAAAGAAAAATGATTTAGAAAGAGTGAAGAATTTTTAACTTCACAAGCTCTGCATGTTTTCTACCAAGTTTAGATAGAAACTTGGATTTTGCTGGACTTTGGTATATGGTCCTGTTTAGAGCTGAAAATCATGAAAGGGAAGAAAATATTACAGCTGATAGAAAGGGTGTGTATGAAATTTGTATACTGATTATAGATTTTTTTGATCATTATGTTTATTTTTCAGCAAGAAAGTTCTTCAGTATAAAGAGAAAAGTCAACATAACATTTTAATTTTTCCAGGGCAATTTATTTTCTTATCTCCCCCAAATCATAGCAAATAAACTGTCAAAATGGCTATTTTGATTTCCTATGTAAATGCATTTTCCTCACCAATTTTTTTTCTGAGACAGGTACTGACAGCAACCGAATTATTATTATTTAATAAAGAATCACGATAAAATCTCAATAATTAAAACTTTATTTTTAGCTCAGCAAATGTCCCCTCTGAGGTAGTTGTAAGCAGAGAATCTCTCATAACTAAAACTGTTCTCAAGTTGGGCTTAGCAAATTAAGGTAAGGTTTAAAAAAAGGGAGAAGGTAAAATACTATGTCATCCACAGATTTTTGTATCTACATGAAATTTAGTACACTAAAATACTGCAGCAAATTTAAATATTTAAAATATAATTGTTTTGTTATTCAAATAAATTTGGTAGTCATTTCAACAGTTTAGGCATTGCTTAAGCATTTGTTTTACTTGACTAGTGTCCCCTAGAGTAATACTTGCATTTTTTAAAGACAACTATCTTTAAACGGTAAAGTTAATATCAATATACCAATAACAAGAAATACAATGAGTCATTTTCAAAGATAAATCTACTGGTAAACTAGAAATGAATCTATGCCTAACTCTGAAGTGCTCATGTTCAGACCTGTGCTACTGGTTAGAGAGGGACATCTTGCTGCTTCTCCATCTATAAATAAAAGCCCAACTCTGTTCCTCTGTGACATCTTTATTTGATTTGCACGAGGGGTGAAATGGTATATGACTACCATGTGGCGTTTACCAAGCATGCTTATGTGACTCCAAGTACTTCTTGCATGCAGTGCACTGACATTTTATAAAATGAAAAAAAATTTTATGTCCTCCACATCTCAGAAGAAAATTCCACTTGGGGGTTAACATTTTTCAAAAAACAGACTTTTATGAGCTGGGATAAGTTCATAAAGTTAAAATAAAAGTGTTAATAAAGTTATACAATTCATTGCAGATTGCAGACTTTTTGATTGAGAAAGTAGATATTGCAGATATTATATCATTACTGCACAGCTGGTCATGGAAAAGGATAACATTTTGCTTTCCTTTTTATCATCATGATTTAATTTTGCTTACCTCTTTAAGAAACTTATTACTTATGGAATCTCAGAGATTGGCACTTTTCTCTCAATTGACAGTTTAGCTGAGTATCACAAAAAGTGAGAGCCAGGCAGTTTCATGACTGGCTAAAGGAATCTCTGGCTTTTGATGCAGAGGGATTTTTTTTTTTGACTCTTAGATCAGTTACATGACATCACACAGACATAGAAAAGCACCTAGAACATTCTCAGTCTGAGAGTCATTGCATGAGAACTGATCCCTGAAGCTGGAGGGATGGTAAACCAGTCCCCACAGAGAAAAGCAGGTGTTTAAATTTTGCTTGTTACTCTCATTTTGATGATTCTCAATATTAGAAGAGAGGAAAGGACCATGAACTACTCTGATGTTTGGAAGAGGATCTGAAAAAGGCAGTTTAGACAATTGTTGCCTTGAGTATTTCAATGCTAATTTTCTAGGCATCTAAATTACTTTGTGTTTACTACCAGGTTCCACGTGTTATGTTTTCATAACATAACAAGCACTGCAAGAAAAGCTGCACGATGCTGGAGAATTTTCTACTAAACTTAAAGCTGTTCCTTTATCTGTGTATCACCATTACCATTATCCGTTATGTTTGTCATTGTCTTAGGGACTCTGGTTGCCAAGGTAACCATGTTAATGATCCCTGTTAGTGTCATAAGAGCCACCCACTCATGGTTCACTTTACCTCTGATCTAATCAAAGGCCCCTTTCTGTGGCATCTGAGTCACCTGTTGCTTCACAATTTGTCAGTCAATGTATGATAACTCCTACTGTTTATCATCCACGAATTCACACAGAAGTGTGAATTACTAACATATCTTAAATTTTGACAGTGACGTTATTCAGAACTAAGATGAATGTTTTGTTTTTTATATTTAGTGGTTGAGAAAGTTGATCGTATGTTCAATAGCTTAGAAAT
The DNA here is from genome assembly GCA_021461705.1 of Cryptotis parvus. Taxonomy (NCBI): domain Eukaryota; kingdom Metazoa; phylum Chordata; class Mammalia; order Eulipotyphla; family Soricidae; genus Cryptotis; species Cryptotis parvus. Next base: position 51,701 of record JAJIBD010001836.1, read on the forward strand.
ATTTGCCACAGCAAGGAGTGTCAGTGTGGATTTGACGTCTGTGGCGGGTTTGCAGCTTCTTTGTGCTCTGAACACATTCCTTAATAGTAATAAAGACTCATAACTTAAAAACAGTTTCAGGATGGTTGAGTTCAGGAGGATTTTATTTTCAATCCATAATCTCTAACCAAAATAAGGTGAGTGAGAATAGTACACATCAGAATGCGTTCTCTCATGGGTGAGAAACTGAGCAAAACAATTTGCGTGGATAGAAATTGGAATTCACAGTAAAATTACTTTTGAAGATTAGAAAAAAATATCCAACACCAATGTTCACTTTTGTCATAATGTTCTCTGCAATGCTGTGTTCCTGTTCTCTAAAGTTTTTTTCCCCTTCGCTTTTTTATGCTTTGGTATAATCTGTCTTGTTTTTTTTGGGGGGTAGGGTGGATATAGCTTATTCTGTTCATACTCCTGGCTCTGCACTGAGGAATCACTCCAGCAAATCTTATAGGGTGCAAACCTGGAATTCAAGGCAAAGCATTTTACAGTACTTTGTAAGAGTTAGCCATGCTATCTTTCCAACCCAGGTATAATGGGTCTTAACATGTTTATTCCACATAGTTTGGGATATTCTAGTCTTTGCACTATTACATCTTTTTTAAAAAACCTATTTTTAACTTCAAAGAAATAAAAATAATTGTGATTAATTTTGTATACCATTTTTTCCAGTTTAGAACCAAAGAGTATGATACTCTATTTACATACTCTTATGGAAAATAATTCTTAGTATTTATTAAATTTAACCACAAAAATTAGAAATGGGAGGGAACATATTTCAATTCATAGAAGGAGTCATTTGTGTGGTTGTTTTTTAGAGACAAATAAAAAGATGACATTGCAGTATTTCCTGGCTGATTTTAAGTTGCTCTTAGTTAGCCGATCTCTCTCCTTCCATACTCAATGCACCTTAGCCCAAACCTCTCTATGGCTCTTTCCACTTTGGAAGTTCCCTCAACTTCTCTTTTCTGTGTATCTAATCCTACTTATTTCTCACTTTGGTGCTGGTGCTAGATCCACTCCTTAAGAAGCTCCTGGATATTTGGTCTTTATTAAGGACATCCAAGAGAAGTTTCAATGGAAGTATATTAAATATAGCAAATAATAAACTTCTGCTATCTTTTAATGTCTATGGGGTTGGGATATAAATAAAAAATAGAAGTAAATTACAAAACTTAATTGGTGCGCAAAAAATTGCTTGTGTAAGCAACACATTCTCTCATTTCATAAATTGTGTGATTATTTGTAGGATAATATATAACAAGATATAACAGATGGAAACAGATAAATGAATTTGAATATATTGTTCTTATAATCAGAATGTTCACTATACTTCACTGAGACTCTAAACGCAAAGTGAGGGACTTCTTTTCTCCTCAGGTTCCCAAAATTGTTATTGTGTGTTGGTGCATTATCAGTTTTTTCCACTAGTTTGTGACAGGAAGAGTGGTGTCTTATTCATCTCTCACCTCAGTACAAGGCACATCTCTGGAGACATTGTAGGTGTTAACAATTATTTGTTGAAAGAGGAAATGAATGAATTAGTTCTGAGGTTAGGACGATTAAAATAAATACTCTAGTAACATTCATATAGGATTATAAGTCTTTATGAGGAACTGCACTTTATTATAAATCAAGTTGTCCAATTTAAAGGAATTTTATTAAATATAACTTCTAGCTAAGTTTTTTGTACTTGCATTGTGCTCTACTTGATTATTCTTGTGTTAAATTATTTATTCTTCTTCCAGTTTCTAGTAATAATTATGTATCCCATTTTATACATAGGGAAAATGAATCAAGGCAAGCAGAGCAACTAATTTTAAATTAGCCAGGAAGTACTTTAATCCAGATGCTTTTATTCTAGGGATCATGTTTTTCTGTTATGTTTTCTCAGGAAAGAAAAGCAACAAAAAATAAAGGAATTTAACAAAGAATTCCGTTCTGGGTTCTAGGAATAGACGGCCAGTCTGAATATGTGGAGGGCTGAAGAGGTAGGGTGTAATCAAGTCAAGCAATAGAATGTTGTAATAGTAATTCAAACTTTTTTTTCTAAGACATTATGAAACAACTGAAATTTTTGGGAGAAGTATTGTCTAGGATGTATGGAGAATAATGACAAAAAAATCATGTCTTCAGTCTCTACTACTTAGCTTGGAAAAGAGAGAGAGAGGGGAGAGAGAGAGAGAAGATTAGGATTTGGGTGATAAAGACGGACATAGAAAGAAGGGGTTACTATGAGAGATGTTTTTTTTTTTAATTAAATTTTTTTATTATACTACCTGGATGTACAATTACAAAGATATCCATGATTGGTTCCAGTCATAGATATTCCCAGACTTAGTTTTCTGTGAAGGTAAAAGAGGGAAAGTTATAAAAATGATCCAAGGTAAATAATGGTGGTTATATATAATAGTTATTTAAAATTGTCAAAGAGTACACCTTAAAAATTCTCATCACAAGAAAAATTGTAATTAAGTACGATGATGAATCCTAAATTGCACACTTTTGTGATTTGTATTTTATGTATAGATATTTAAAAGCGATGCCCCAAATATTTTACTTATCAGGAGATATTGTCATGAAAATATTTTATGAGAAAAATAGTTTAATTGTAGTCATGTTGAATTTGAAATAAAGTCCAAAGTGTTGGGAAATTGTATAGTGCAGAGTAATAGCTGTGAAACTGAATAAGGACAAATACTTGGAAATTATCATCTTTGCCATGAAGCTCAAGTTATGGGAAAGGATAATCAGTGGAAAGGAGAAGGTTTACCTAGAAAAGCAGAGCTGAACTAAACTTTACAATATGGCTCTAGTTAGAAGTCAGAAAGCATGATGAACTATAAAAGAGCTATACAATATGTTTGTAGGGACAAAAGGGGATTAAGGCTAATGGAATATCAGTAAAGCCGAAGGAGGAAAGAGTTCAAACAGAGATAGCTGTTAATTGCATTAATTGGATAAGGGAAGAGAAAGTAAATAAGAACTTGGTTTTGGCTAAAAGGGGGCCAATTGGGACTTTTGTGCTAAACAGAATATTGGGGAAGGAGGATAAGACTTCCAAGATTAAAGTGTTTGGGGAGACAAAAATAGAGAACATTGTAAAGGAGAAAAAAATTCAGTAGATAAGGTGAAGAAAATTAAGAAATGATGTTCCTTGGCATATATTCTCTACATGGCATTTTGTACATAATAAATGAATTTTGTATATAATAAATATTTCCTAAGTGATTAACTTAATTGTGTTTGACATGTGGAAGGTATCAAGTGCTGGTCTTGATAAAAAAGAGAGCAAAAGAGAGCAAAAGAGATGTGGGAGGAAAAGAATATTATAGGGATGTGGAGGAGAAAGGACTATGATGCAACTATTAGAGAGAGAGGAGCACAACTTTCTAAAAAGGTGGGGAGGAGGAAAGAAGATATATGGAGATAGGAGGTTAGGATAGAGTTGGTGTTGAGTGATTCAATGTCAGCAAACCTGACCTCAAACTCCACAAATGTGGAGACCAGAGAAAAGTACAGTAGTTAGTTGTACATGCCTGCACATGCCAGACCCATATTCAATCACTCACATCATATTTGGTTTTCTAACTTCTGCCAGCATTAAATCCTGAGCATTAGCAGGTGTGGCCCAAAAAACAAAAACAATAACAACTAAAGTGAGGGTGGACTAGAGTGATAATACAGTGGAAAGAGTGCTTGTCTTGCACACAGCTTACCCAGGTTAGATCCCTAACACCATATATGATGCCCTGGAGCCCGCTAGGAGTGCTCCCTGAGCATAGAGCCCAAGAGTAAGTCTTTAGAACCACTGGAAGTGGCCTCAGAAGCAAACAGAACAACCATATATATATATGTTTATATATAGGTTCATATATGTATGTATACATATATCCCCTTTTAATAAAAACCAAGTAATTTTTTTACTTCCTCTTTCCTTATATGTACACCTAGAGTATATGTATATATGTGTATTTATACATATACAAGCATATATATGTATATATAGATATATATTAAGAAATTATATATAGAGAAATACATATCTATCCATCCATTCATCCACCCATCCATCTCTATCGCTCTATCTCTCTGTATCTGTCTATCGGTCTATGTATCTATGTATCTATGTATCTATGTATCATCTATGTATCTATGTATCTATGTATCTATGTATCTATGTATCTATGTATCTATCTTCTATCTATCTTCTATCTATCTATCTATCTATCTATCTATCTTCTATCTATCTATCTATCTATCTATCTACATCTATCTATCATCTATCTATCTATCTATCTATCATCTATCTATCTATCTATCTATCCATCCATCCATCCATCCATCCATCCATCCATCCATCCATCCATCCATCCATCCATCCATCCATCCATCCATCCATCCATCCATCCATCTATCTATCTATCTATCTATCTATCTTAGCTAGCTACCTATCTTAGCTAGCTATCTATCTAACTATCTATCTAGCTATCTATCTAGCTAGCTAGCTTAATACATAGCTCAGCTTTGAAGACTTAGTCCACCTATGCATTAAATTTGAATATCCGAAAGTGCACACTATGCTGAGCTTGGCTTTGGGACTGAGGTACAGGGTCACAGCCCTGCTCAACGTCACAGACTGGACTTCAGTACAGAAAGTTTATATCATATCCCCTTTTTTTCCTTTTAGAACAAAGATGTGACCGTTTCCCCTTTGCTTTGGAAAGGCCATGTCTGATACTCTTTTTCTTTTTTAGTTTTTCAAACTGAAAAACTAAAGCAACTGATATTCTCCTTAGGTAGGGGTGTGATTAGAGGTTTAAACTGATCACACCATGACAATTTTTCTAGCCTTCATTTATTCATCTAAGAGACATCTCAGACTAGTTTTTGACTTTAAAATGCATCTTAATTGGAACAAATTTCTCTAGCTTTTATCAACTCTAACAAAGTAGTTCAACATCCTACCCTTTGTGGATGCTTTTATGAAGTGACTGCGAAAACTAAGAGAATTGCAAACCAGACATCTATGAAATCAACTAGAAAGAAAAAAAGTCAGGATTTTAGACATTGGTGTACTTAGAAAAAGGTTTCAGGATTTGGGGGGATGAGACTGTCTTTGCTCTGGCTTATATTCTTATGTAATGTTAAGGTTAATTTGGAAATATTCTCAAATTTTAAGACTATTACAATTATCCAGAAGAATCTTAAATCTCTGAGCAGATTTTCAGAGATTTTAGGTGTTAAGGAGAACAAGACAGGAAACACATGTATGGTTGATTTATTTGTAAAGAGTTGGTTTGAATAAGGACTATGAATGATAGTACGTAAGGTGTAAAATATGGCTCCTAAATATGCTTAAGAAATTAAATAATCTATCTATAAAATAATAAAGAAATCTCTTTACATTTATAAATTTTCTTTCTTTGAACTGAGTGACTAGTATAATAATTATATTGAAAACTATAGAACTAGTTGCCTATTATTTGGATTACAGGCAATCTGAGCAATAAAATTTAACTTTGGGGGATGGTTTAGTGACTTTCAGCATAGTTAAGATATTATGCTGTGTTATTCTCTGAGATTGCCCTTCTGTATTTAGGAGCTAAGAGCCCAGCTGAAGGCCCTTGGAGGTAGGCATGAGGGAAGATAATTTTTTAACCCAAGGTTATATTCTTTTGTGTTTAGGAAGTTCTAATCCTAGGGTGTTCATCTCCTAATTTTATGGGTATTATCTATGAGTGATAGGGATGGGCTATTGTGTAGATAATGGATTTTAGCAGATTCAAATCTCACCATCATACGGTATAGACAGCTTCCTGATGTCCGTTTCTATCACTGACTTTTGCAAGCTCTATTTTCATAGTTTTCCTCTAGGATGCCTCTCCCTTCCTTGCACTTATCATATCTACTACTGAACTCAGCAGCTATTTCCCAAACAAATTTCCTCTGTTTATTTACCTAACTCTGTCAATAGCACCTTGATTTTTGGCTCTACCCCAGACAATGGACTCTGTTATTTTTTATACCATTCAACATCATCAAGTTCAACTGAGGTCCACAAAGAACAAGTGTCTTATTATCTTTTCTATTCCAGCTGCTGCCACCTATGTAGCTCAGGCCCTAAGATTCCTCATAGTGCTAGTGCAATATCTATCTTGATTGGTATCTATACCACCTTCGCTCCAGGTCAACATATTGCATAAAGTTATGTTAATGAGGAGGCACTTGCCATTCCATCTATAGCTCAAATATTTTCAGCATTTTCTGATGCCATCCTACTAAATATCCCTGTGCTAAATATCCATGAGCTCTAAAGGCTTTCCATAATATCAGTCATCTTCTTTGTTTCTTCATATAGTGAAAATGCTAATCTGGTTTCCAATAAACTGCTACCTTATTTTACCCCAGTATTTTGATAGTCTTCAATACATTCTTCAATTAAGTTTTTTTATGAGTCAAATTAAATTTGCATCAGACTCCATGGTCCAGCTGAAGGTGAATATACACCAAGTCTCCAAAATCATCTTCTCTGGAGGCAAAGCCTTTTTCATGGGACTGTCAGTGAGCCTCATTAGACTATGTACTCAATACAGAGCTTTGAAATGTAACTAATTGTGTTCCTGCCTTGAATTTTTTCTAGAAGGGAGACAATGTTCCTTATATTCTCCCATACTACAATAGCCTATTGCAACACACCCCATTATCTGTTTGCTGAATGAGTAAATGGCTATTTGAAGATACCAAGTAACTATTCTTTGAAAATTAATATTTATTTTCAGAAAGTACTCATTGATAATTTTTATTGTTTACCTTTCTCAAAAATTATTATCTTAGGTATTAGTGCCCAGACAAGACTATTTGACACTGGGTTATTTTCTGATGGTTGCATTAATGCAATTTTTTAAAAATGAGAACAAGGACATGTATTCTCTATACTACAATGATTGCCTATATAGGAACAGAGATCAGAAATATTTTAGTAAATTAATCTGGTTTATATTTTTGTATCTATTGCTACCTGCAATCATTTGTACTTATTTGAACTAAGGTGAAGTAGATTTTATTTAAAAATAACATCTTAAAAATAAAATAAAATAACATGAAAAACCACTTCTGTCAGTAAAATTGTGTTGAGATTAACTAATGGCTATATATTCACAATCTTTAGCAGGACTACTGGCCTGAGGCCTTACTGTTCCTCTTGTCAAAGACCTGGTTTTTGTCATTGAGGACCCTTTTATATGACTCTCTTTCCTTTGGTAAAATTTACCATGTAAATGGTAACTTTACCATTGTCTCATCCATTTATTCCTAAGTGTATTGTCAAACTCGGATGCTTCACAAGGTCCTATCACAATTGCCTTTGTAATTGCAATGCATTACCAAAAGCCATTTCAAAAATAAGTCATCGTGTTTATTGCCCATTGTTTTCTGTTGGGCTGGAACACTGTATCTATATCTGTAATTAAACCTTATAGATACATATGCTCCTTCACTTATATCTGTAGCTGTATCTATCTTTAGCTCATGTTTTTTTGAAGCCTTGTTTTGGGGAAAGGCTCTCCTTAAATCTCTGTTTTGTGTGAAAATAGGAAATCAACAGGAAACTAAATGAGTAGACCAGGGTTAATTTGAAAATGTAATCTATCTGTATTGTTTGCATTTCAAATTTCAGAGACTACAGCCAAAGCATGCCATGGCACTAAAAGCTTTGTTTTGATATTTTTGGTAGATCCCAGAGGAAAGTGAAAGATGTTACAGTGTGATGAAAGATTAGTGTGTCTCTTTCTCTCTTCTGCATGAGATTAATCCTACAGCCAGAGTTATCAGAGCCATAGATGGTTGAGATTCCCTTTCCTCCCAGAAAACAGTTTATCTTAAAGATTCCTGAGAAAATATTGAACTGACCTATGGAACAGTCTGTCACAGACAAAACCTTAAAAAGTGCAAGCAATCAGGTGGTCACATGTTGGAGGGTATCCTGGGTCCTAACAGGAAATTTCTTCAGAGAAAAATTATGGTGACAACTGGCTCTGCGGTTGAGGTGGAGGGAGGGGACCATTTATGTGTGCCAGGGAAAGACTCATGATACAGTCATAAACATCACAGGGCAAGACGATCAAAAATAGAAATATTTTATTCCACTGGTGAACAGAGTTGTTCTGTTCTGTTTGGTCAGAATTTCATAAAGTAAACAATGTGATTAGGATCTCACAACCTGAATTAAAAAAAAAATTATTATACCACTGTTAGATATACAGTTGCAAAAGTGTTCATATTTGGGTTTCAGTCATACAGTGTTCCAGCATCCATCCTTCTACCAGTGCCCATTTCCTACCACCAATGTCTCCTGATCCCCACCCCACCCCAGCCTGCAATTTTCACTTTTCTCTCTCTGTCTCTCTGTCTCTCCCTTATCTTACACATTGTGGCTTGCAATACATACATTTAGAGGTTATCATGTATATTCTTTTGTCTACTTTGAATGCTCAGTTCTACGCTGGTATTATCATTTACCATAATTATTAGCACACTATTCCTTTCTCTGTATTACCTGACCTCTAACTCCCACACATTTTCAGTAGGTTCTTCCCACTGATAAGACCTCCTGATCCATGTTTTGCTGGCCTTGGATATTGATATCATGCTATTTTTTTATATCCAGCAAATAAATGCAGTCATTGTATATCTGTCCTTTTGCCTCTGGCTAATTTCACTCAGCATGGTCCTCGTCATGTCCATCAATTTATAGGCAAATATTGTAACTTCATTTTTCCTAACAGCTGCATAGTGTTCCTTTGTGTAGATGCACCACAGTTTCTTTATCCACTTATCTGTTCTCGGGCACTCTGGTTGTTTCCAGATTATGGCTATTGTGAATAGTGCTGCTATGAACATAGAAGTGTAGATGGTGTTTCCACTATGTGTTTTTGGTCTCAATGTATATTCCAAGAAGTGGTATTGCTGAGTCAAATGGAACTCAATTTCTAGTCTTTGGAGGTATGTCCAATTTGTTTTCCAAAAAGGTTGTGCCAGTTGACATTCCCACCAACAATAGATGAAAGTTCCTTTCTCCCCACATCCATGCCAGCACTTGTTGTTCTTGCTCTTTTGGATATACGACCTGAATTAAAAAAAATTTATTATACCACCATGAGACATACAATTACAAAGGTGTTCATAATTGGTTCTTGGCAATACATTTTTCCAGCACCCATCCCTCCACCAGTGCCCCATTCACACCACCAATGTACCCACACCCCTCCAACCCAAGGATCTGAATTTTTAAACTAGAAATAAATTGATGTGCTGATATGGGTCCAATAAAATGCCAAATGATTCTAAAGGAAACTTAGGGTTGGAAAGACGTCTTAGTGATAGAAAATTTGCCCTGCAGGTTTGAGAAGCTTGGTTCTACTCCTGATACTGAAAACAAAACAAAACAAAAACACTAAAGGAAATTAACTGCTAAACATGCAGTATATGTTCTTATGGCTTCTTTAGCTTCACAGTGCAGATTGTAGTTTGAGTATTGCTTCCTCCTTTCTAAGTTCACATAAAGTTCACGTGCTTTTATGTGCCAGTTTATTCCTCTATAATACTATGCTAAAGATGGAATGTTTGAATATCATAAGTTAACTTGCAAACCCCTAAAACTCCCAGAGTTTCTAAATTTAGTGAGTTTTAGACAAAAAAAAATACATTGTTTAAAGTTTATGCTTAACCCTTAGTGTACTTGGGTAAGCTAAAGTGACACAGTACAGTAGAATGATTATTGCTTGTAAATCTGAAATAACTTCAGTAGTATTTCATGTGATCATATTGTATGAAGGTCTTATCTGAGATCTATCTAAAATCTTTAGGAAGTCTGAAATTTTAAGCAGAATGTTTGCGTATCTGCGTTAGAAGCAAAGAGTTCAGAACCAGGCTTTTTCTATTTTTTTCCAGGCATTTTCTAAATGTGACCATATCGGATCAATCCTGCGGAACGCAATAATTTGGCCTGTATTTCATTAATAATTGAAGTATACTCCTAGAATCATAAAGAAATAAATTATATTTGAGTTCTTTCAATATTCATGTGATTTTGTTAAAAAAGGTACTTGTTTTTGTTTTCAGTTGACTTTTTCTCAAATGAAGGATTAATTTATATCATTTCAAAATTTCCATCTAGCTGAGCATATTTTTCCAGCATGGGACTTAAGCAAAACAGTGTAAAAATGATTTATTCTAACCCTCTTCACTCCATTTAATTCCCTATTTAATGCTAACACTAACTTCATTCAAACATCTATCATAGTTTTTAGAAGATGTAAAATCAATCAGGGCCTTGTGTTGAAATTTGGGTGCAACTTGGCAGTGGAAAAATAACAGTAAATTTGAAGTCCAGCAATGAGAGCTCAAGTCCCAAGGGTCATTTACTTCTATAAGTTAATAGACCTCTTTGATAGTCTGCTAAAATGTACATAAAGATGTATGTATAGTTTATTTATTTCACTTAATTCTCAAAATAAAATGGGAGTTCATATAATATAAAACAGGAGGGAAGGTTTTGCAACCCTCAGAATGCAGCCATTGTTACTAATTTAAACAAACATGTTTCCCATTCTGCATTTGAGACTTCATTATTCTTTTGAAATTGAAGTATCAATTGAAATGAAAGTTTCTTTTAGATTCAGGTTCTCTGGTGGGTGTTCTCACCTTAGAGCTCTGCTCCACCTGTGCAGTGAGCTAAATTGATTACTAAGTATAGTAATTTATTATAAATAATAAATGAGAAGGGAAAGTTACTTTTTTGGTAACTCAAGTTTCTTTCCACCTCATTATCCTGGAAGCACAAGAAAATTTCAATTTTCCAGAATTCAGTTACATATATATTCACAGATTATCTGTGAGAAATCTTTTAGCTCTCACTGTCTTGCTCATAAGCAGCAGATAAGTAGTTCTCCTCTCCAGTCTTCTCTAGGTTGCCTGTTGTCAAGGAGTTCTAAGATCAGGAAGTTTGAGGTTACTGTTTCCTGTCTCCTTGCCTTTAGCTGATTTAGCTGCTAGGAAAGACTTTGAAAAGCAAAGCACTAAATTCATTACCAAAACAATTTGTCAATTCAATTAGAAAATGTCAATTAAGCTAATCTTTTGATACCCTGAAAGCAAGTATAACTGATGGGTTGGCAGCGTTTCTTGTTTAACTTTGTATATTTGACCTTCGTGTACCATGCCTAACTATAAACCAGAGGGAAAAATTACAAGGTAAAAACTAGGTATACTAAGACCAAATTAGCTTAAAAAGTATGCTTACTACTTCCTTGCATGAATTGGAAATATACAAAAAGGATCAGACTTAAATTAGTATGAAGGATGTGATCATTGCCTTGAAGGATTGGGCATATATTGATTGAAGATGTTTTTATTAAGAAAAATTCGCCTATGCTGAGCCTTGTATTAGAGGGTAAAGTGAGATGTGAAAGTAGGGTTGAGATTAAGGCTGTGGAGAAGATAATACATGTAGAGAAAAAGATTAGCCAGGGTAGAGGGAAATTGGGAGATGAGAAAGAGTTTGGCAGATATAGATTATAAATATATATATTTTGCTTGACTGTGCATTGTGGAAAGCAATATTGACCATCAGTCAGGAACACATTGAATATAAAATAGCCAACTTCTATATTGAGATCTTGGGTTGCTCTTCCCTGAGAAATTTCCACTTGTAACTGTAATCCAGAGAAATCTATTTAGTCTAGCAATGCTTAAGTTTGAATTCATAAGTTCCAAAATGGACAAGAAAGAAAATCTTTTTCCAACTATATCAATATACTATGAGCTGTGAAGGAAAAACAGTTTGAGAAGCAATTTATTATACCACCGTGAGTTCCTACAAATAAAAAGAATTAATCCCCCCCCCCCCCTGGTGAGTTTTTTAAATCAAGCTCTAGGGAATCAATGGTGTTCCAGATATCTTTGAGGTTTTTTGTGTTTCCTTTGCAATAATCTCTTAGGCTGCAAAAATATCTTCTTCATATTACAGATATCTAAATTTGACCTCAGTTTTTGAGCTGTCTATTCTGTAATGAACAAGATTCAGGCAAAGGAAAACACTGTGTACTAGTTTGGTCTGTATGTCCTAAAGCAGTCATTTTCACTCCTCCTCTTCCCCCCTCACTCACCACATCTAAACCAATGCTGAGTTATGCCAATTTTAGCTTGTAAATAATTCTTGTGTTTATCTACATCTCTGTAGCCACAGTTCATGCCCTTCACCTCTCTTACCTAGACTACCACAACTGTATCTTTTTTTTTTTTTTTTTTTTTTGGGTCACACCCAGCAATGCTCAGGGGTTTCTCGTGGCTCTGGACTCAGAAATTACTCCTGGTGGTGCTCGGGGGACCATATGGGATGCTGGGGATAGAACTTGGGCTGTCAGGGGCCAGCCGCATGCAAGGCAAACGCCCTACCCGCTGGGCTATTGCTCCAGCCCCTACCACAACTGTATCTTAACTGGTTAGCTGATCTTTATGCTTTTCAGTTTTGTATCTTTTTTCTTTTTGAAAAAGTGATTAAGTAAAGTAAAATTAACTATCACTATCTGTTTTAACTACTTCAGTAATTCCTCATCTGCAGAGGAGAGCTCAGACTCTGAACTATGCTGCTTTGTAACTTACTTTCACAAACACATTGTCTAGCAAAAGTGAGGTATCTGAAATTTCCTACATGTAACTCGTTTGCAATGACTTATTTCCTATGCATACACCACTCCTTTCTTTTTTTTAATTTTTTTACTTTTACAATTACAAAGATATACAATTAAACAGTTCATATTTGGGTTTTGGTCATACAGTGTTCCAGTACCCATCCCTCCACCAGTGCCCATCTCCCACCACCAACGCCCCCGGTTCCCTCCCTCTCCCCAGCCCGCCTCCATGGCAGGTTCTTTATTTCTTTCCCTTTCTCTCTCTTTCTCTTTTCCTTCCCTTCCAGACTATGGATTACAGAACATACATTAAAGGGTTGTCATGTGTATCCGTTTGCCTCTATTTAGTGCTCAGTTTTAGGTTGGTATTAGTACCCTCGACAATTGTTAGCACACTGTTCCATTTTCTGTCTTACCTAGCCTCTGACTCCCACACGTTTGTGATAATTTCCACCTTTGACAAGACTTCCTGATATATGTTTCACTTGACCTTGGATATTGGTATCATAATATGTACATATATATTTATGTTACTCCTTTTTTTCCCCTCATATATCCCCAATTCCTTTCTTCACCCCTAATCTCCCACCTCATTTGGTCCTTAATGCAAAGATTCATCTTAGCCAAACCAACATTCACTTGGTAAAGCATTTTTTGTATTAAATTTGCACAAATCTTCAAGTGTCATTTCAGTAGTTCTGTCCTCCAGAATTCTTTAACTGGTTTCCCGGTTGTTCTCTGCACCATTTTCTAGATCACTGTGACACATTTTAAAAGTAGCTTTATATTTGTGTGTCTTTTTTTCCACTCTAGACTGTAAGTTAGCTGCTGAAGGAAACTGAGAACTTTTATATTTGGGAAATAATTTTCCCCTCCACTTGCATTCTGGGAAGAAGGTTGTACACCTTGAGTTACAGAAAATATATTAAACAAAAAGCTGCAGTAAGAATTCTAGAGGTTCTCTTCCGTTTGCACTTCTCCATCTCACAGTGGCTGCTGGGAGAAACAGGAGCCAACCTGGGCAACTATCCAGAGACTCTCTCCAACCTTACTCTGCTTCACTGCCTTTTGCTCCCATTTTGTCCCAAAAAAAGAAATGCATGCTTATTTCCTTTTTTCATGACAACTCTCAAAGACCTATCAGAAACAATTTTTGATGACCATTAAAATGGAATTAAAATCATTAGAAACAATTCCTGGAAGACTTAGTAAGCTTAACTTTACATGCCCAATCTGTACTCTCAAAAGGTGGGCATGTTGGCAATTCTTGTCAAGACTGTACTTTCCTTATCAAAACCAGCCCATGATTCTTTCAAGCAAAAAAAAGTAAAACAAAACAAAAAATAATTTACATTTTCCAGTCAACACAGGTTGAACTTTAATTCTTTATATGTTCTGTTTTATTGCTTTGTATTTGGAAGTATTTATTGAAACAATCAATAAACTAAAGTTGTTGAGACACAAATTTTGAACAAAAAATTGAATGAAATATTAGGCCTTGCTACTGGTAAAAATAAGACAGACAACCATCTTTTACTTATTTATAGTTTAATGTGATCCTATTTTTTATACAAGGTCACAGAAGCAGAATAACAGATGTTAATGTAAATGGCCTGGCTAACCAAGAGGGTTTTGGTTTGAGGAAATAAGTTTGTAAAAGTCTGTCAATGGTGTGAACTAAGAATAAGGAAATGTTTTACGTCTATTAAGTCATGTGATTGCAAATGAGAATCTCCTTTCACATTTTATATCCTTCTTAGTTTAACAAGATTAATGTCTGAGTACTTTACCCATAGATTCTTGGTTGTTTGGTTTCAGGGTCACACCTGGCATTGCTCAAAGTTTGTTCCTGGTTCTTCACTCCAGGATCACTCCTGCTGGGGAATATATGTGGTACTGGGGATTGACCCAAGTCAGTGTGCAATGCAAGAGCCCAATCTGTAATATATCTCCAACCCAGAGATTCTGACTTTATTAGCCTGAGAATTAGGCAGTCTAAAGTTGCTTGAGTGATTCTAATATGCTATCAAGCAGGCAACATAAGTTAGGCAATAAAGGTTTTTTTTTTTTTAACCCCAATTGATGGTGCGAACCAACCGGGAAAATATTAAGATGATGTAAAAGCTGACGCACAGAATGGGAAAAAAACATTCGAAAGCTACATATATGATAAGGAACTAGCATAAAAATATCTGAATAAATCAAGTAATTCAGTACTGAAAAGACACACAGTTAAGTGAAAAATGACTTGCACAAATTTCTCTAACAGATATATACAGTTGCTAATTGCTCAATATTCAATAGTCATTAGAGAATTAAAAATCAAACAATAACAGGTTCTAATTTATTTACACTAAGATGGATATAATAAAAGGTAAATAATAAGAAGAATAGTCAAAATTAAAGTGTGAACAATAAAAAGTGAAGTGAAGGATTTGGGGGAATGGGAACCTCCAAACATTGCAGGTAGGTTCATAGGTGATATAATGGTTATGGAAGACTGTAAAACAAGTTAAACAGCATATAGCCAGCCAATTACATTCCTGATACATATATCCAAGAGAACTAAAAACATATAGCCATACAAAAAGTTATACACAAATGTTTGAAGGAGCATTATTTGTCATATCCTCAAAGTGAAAATAATAGATATCTATAAAATATGGTATAACCATATCAGGAGTATTATTCAGTCATAAATGGAGTGAAATTCTGATATGTGTTAGGACAGGAACAAAACTTGAGAACAAGATGATAAATGAAATAAATCAACTTAAAACAACATAATATTACATGATCCCCATTTATAAAATTATGTAGAATTTTTTGCCATAGGAAAATGCATAGACAGAGAATAGAATAGAGGCTTCTAGGGGATGTTGGGTAGGAGGACTGAAAATGACTTATAGTAGGTATGGGTTTATTTTAGAGAATTCTTGTTGGTGTCTTCTACATGTAAAATAATGGAAGAATTATGTAAATTTCTTGAGAAAGCTTTCTCAGAATCTGCTGTGCTGATAAACTTTTTTGAGTAAGTTTTTGCTTACTTCTATATCCTATACTTGAATGATTAATAAGCAAAGTCAGAACATTGTAATTACGCCACAAAAGCCTTATCAAAACTTAAGTATTATTTCATGTGTTAAGAGTTACCTACAAATGTACCACTCACCAGTAAATTAACACAATCAAGCATGATCAACATGCTAGAACTGAAGTGTAGATTGGAAAATTCCAAATACCTGGCTGTGAAACTTAAAGCCAACAGTCAGTCAAATTCTGCCTTTGTGAAAGTATTTTTAGATTTCCCATTCCAAGGAGGATGAAAATAATATTAAAATTTAAACTTAAACTGTCAATAGAATTATCTCCCAATGAACTCCTTTATCTTCATCTACCATGAGAAAGCTGGTACCAGATTTTTTTTTTAATTCTCTTACTATATATGTTCTTGTTCTAAGCAAATGATTTTTCCTCTCCAGAAAACCAGATTTTGGTGACGCAGTCACCCATGCTTGTTGTGTACAACAATGCAGTCAACCTCACCTGCACGTATACTCACAACATCTTCTCAAAGGAGTTCCGGCATCCCTTTATAAGGGAGTGGACAGTGCTGTGGAAGTCTGTGTTGTGAATGGAAATTTCTCCCATCATGTTTATTCTCACTCAAACCGGGATTCAACTGTGATGTGAAATTAGGCAATGAAACTGTGACATTCTGCCTCCGGAATTTGTATGCTAATCAAACGGATATTTACTTCTGCAAAATTGAGGTTATGTACCCTCCTCCTTACATAGACAATCAGAAGAGCAACGGAACCATTATCCATGTAAAAGGTAATATGCACTTCTATGAGTATACCATCCTAAACTAATGTTTTTCATCATATGCTTGAAAACTGGGTCAAAATCAGTGGTGGGACTGGAAAAAATTTAAAGAGGACAGACCGAAGAGGAAGTCCACATGTTCCAAGTAGAGTGATATTTTGCATATTTGAATTCCTCTCACATTTTTCTATAATGATTTAGGAGGAAGGACATGAACTCCAATGCTATTCTGATATTCAATTTACTCTTTTCTATTTTTCAGAGAAACATCTTTGTCCAGTGAACCCATCTACTGCATCTACTAAGATGATTTGGGCACTGGTGGTGGCTGTTGAGTCCTGTTTTTCTATAGCTTTCTAGCAACAGTGGTTCTTAGTATTTTCTGGGTAAGAAACACAGTCCTGTTTTTGTTTAATATTTCCATTGAATATGCAATCTGGCCATATTCAAGAATTTTGCCCATGTGTTTTTTCTCTGTTTGACATCTGATTATTATTATTTTATGTTCCCTGTTAGCTTTGAGTAG
Organism: Cryptotis parvus; assembly: GCA_021461705.1. Classification (NCBI taxonomy): domain Eukaryota; kingdom Metazoa; phylum Chordata; class Mammalia; order Eulipotyphla; family Soricidae; genus Cryptotis; species Cryptotis parvus. The sequence continues at coordinate 68,786 of JAJIBD010001836.1, forward strand.
GTTTTATGCTAGTCTGTCCAAATTTATAAAAAATAAAAATCTGATGTTAGTTTTACTTTCCAAGAGGCACTGATTGGTGGTCAGGCCAAATAAGAAACAAAATGAGGGGCCGGAGCGATAGCCCAGCGAGTAGGGCGTTTGCCTTATACACGGCCGGCCTGTGCCGACTCCAGGTTCGACCCCAGCATCCCATATGGTCCCCCCGAGCACCACCAGGAGTAATTCCTGAGGGCAGAGCCAGGAGAAACCCCTGAGCATTGCCGGGTGTGACCCCAAAAAATAAAAAAAGAAGCAAAATGAGTAAATTATGGTGGAGGCATTAGAAACCATTTTCTTTTCTTTTTTATTTTTGCAATATAATAATGACAGATAAAATTATTTAATATAGGATCTGTAGCACATACAATATAGGTAGCTTGAGGCCCTAGACAACTGCAATCAACAATCACTTTTTATTCAGCCTCAAAAATCATGAGAAACTTGGCTACTTAGAGTATACACTCAAATCAAGCAAAGAAACTAGGTCTATTTATCTGAGTCATATTTTTATCTCCTTCAAAGAGGTGAATTTTGTGGGGGCCAAGTATGTTGCTGTCATTATGAAACCATAAAGAGAATTAGACTTTTCTGAGCTCTCGCCATTGAATTGGAGTTTTGTGAACTTGGCAAATGTTCACACAAGAAATTTAGTGCATTTTAAAAGCTTTCTTCAATTTTAATTTTTGATCTAGGCTTGAGCATATTTGAATGGCCAACTGACTATTAAGAAAGATCTTTCCTTTAGATAATTCTATTTTATTATTGTGCGTTTTCTTTATGGTAGGAGCAGGGATGGGATAGACTAGTCTAATTACTACAAGGCAAAGTTCCTTAATTCCTTACTATTTCTCCAGTTCCAAGACTTCCTTTTCTAGATGCCTGTACAGAGTGGTACGGAGTATTTCTTGTATTGATTGTGTGTTTTCTTTTTTATTTTATCCTAGAAGTTAAGTAGAAGTAAGACTCATTCCTTTAATAATATGTTTCACAAGAATAAAATAAATATTTCTCTTTATATTCATCACTCAAATGATATTAAGTACATTTGGAATATAATGAATGCTTATCAAATTGATTAATTAAACTTCTCAAACTATTGACTTAAATAAGCAAACCTGAAGTGTACTAATCACAATTAAGAAATTCTCCATGTATTTTATCCATATGCGGATCAGTGATTTCTGGAAGCCTTCATGATGGAAAGGAGAAGACCTGGGTTCACAGTCATCAAATCCTTTTTAAACCCCTGTTGACTTATGGATAATTCTTCACATTCCTGTCCCATTTTAGGAGGTTCTAGGAGAAAGATGGACATTTGTCAGGCTGCCTGTTGCCTGGTTAGTACCTTTTGTGAATTTGGGAACAAAGTGGTTGATTGTTCCTGAAAAATTATGTATTAGATAACATCTTTAGTATTTGCCTATCTTGGCCTTCTATTAAGTTGTCTAATATTTCTCATGTTCCTTCAAATGTTAGTTTTGTCCCTTTAATTTTGGGATTTTCTATCATCATCTAAGGTACTTTCCAGCTTTAACCTCTAAATATTTTTAGAACTAAGAATTTTAGTTCCCTAGTGCCCCCCCACCCGCACCCCAAATCATTGGGACTCAACTCCTCAATTTAATAGCCAGGTGCAATGGCTTTTAGTGTATCCCTTCAGGACAGATGTTCCTTTGTAATGTGATGACCTAGGTCAAATTAATTTATCAGCTTTACAGAGAACAGTTCTGGGAACAGCTTTAACTCTCAGAGGACAGAAGGGTAATACTCATCATTGAAACGTTGTAAATAGCATTAGAATATCAGTTACTGAAATTGGGCACTAATTTGCTAAGTGACGTAAATTTCCTAATGAGATCAAAGCAACTTCTAATTTCAGTGAGTTTAAGCAGTTTACTATCAACTCAGAAACATCGTTGATATTATGGTTTTTTTTTGATAGAACTAATTCCTAATCTTACTATGTATTAAAATTTTTGCTTTGGTCTTGACTATCTCATTGGTACCCTATAAATTGATAGGTCCCAACGTTTGGTATATTTTATCTTTGTAAATTCTTGTTAATTATGCTATACAGTAAGAACTACCTTATTTGCATTTTGAACCCAGATCTTGTACTCTCTTCTGACCAGAGTGTGAAATAAATGCACAGCTGTATTTTGTAGAATAGACAAACATTGTTCACTGGATTCATTTTACCTTGCCCTTGTTACTCTTTCAAGATCTAGCAGGAGAACAAGGCAGTCTGGACTTTCAAGATCCTCCCAGTCTATCCATTTCCTGGGTACTTTTCTGGGGTCCTATTTTTGTCTGCTCTGAAAGTGTTTTGGTGTTAGTTGTTGTTTTCTGGAACTTCCTGAGAGTGTGTGATATACTACTGTGAGCATTTCTAGCTGAGTGGGTTTTTGGGAGCAGCTGCAGATCCTTTTCAGTTCTTGACCTATTGCTGACATTTGAGTAAATAAATGTCCCTTTGCCAGGTTGCCACAGTCCAGCACCTGTGACTCTCACTCAATTCTTCATTCACTCAACGAAGCTAGTAAATCTGTTCCCTTAGTCTGACAGAGACCTTAAAAAAACAAGATTTTTTCCATTTTCAGTCATAAAATAAGGAATATGGTTAGCCTGTTTACAGGTAGTATATGCCTTTAAATCCTGAAATTTATTTTTCTTCTGAAGGCTTTCTTTAAGTGAATTGTCTTGCTTGCATCTTACAGCTATTCCCAGGAAACCACTGGGTAAGATCTGGAGTAGAGGCGAAGTAAAAGAGGAGTGATCCATCCTGAAATCCCACATTTTTATTTATTTAGAAAATTTACTTGTGATTAATGAAATACAAATAATTTATTTATTGTTATTGAAGTACTGTGAGTTATAATACTGCTAACAATGGTTCCTTGTGAATATAAGTCCAGTACTACACCCATCTTTAGAAGACATTAAATTAATGTACATAATTCCAGCCCACATTCACCTTTTGAAGACATTGGGCAGACCAGATTAGTTCCTCACGCAGACACACATATGTTAGACAGCCACATATGATGGATGTCTGTTGACACTTAGGTTTATATACAGGTTCCCAGACATGCATATGTTATTTATACATCACTGTGTTTAGAGAGTTAGGGTGATAACAATTAAATCCATTATCTAATAATGGAGTAACAAGCATGAATGCTTATTGTAAAAGATTTTTCCTAATATTTGTGTAAATCTTGAAGAAACATAGTCATCATCTTCAGCATCTTCATTGTTTCATATCTTCAACAGTCATAATTTGTTTGGGTGTCTTGAAGTAAGGGATGTCATTTGGGGAGACTGACAAGGCAAGTCTTCAAAGTTAGGGTACTAATATGTCTTCCACAGTTTCAGCTGTTACCTTCTATGATTATTTGACGCAGATATCTCCTTGCCCATATTCTTGCCCTACCATAACCCTATATCCAAGAAAAATAGTCTCATGAAAGGGTGTAGATCCAAGAACATCCCTTACTTGCTTTGTTTACACACTGTATTCCTTTGACTGAATACCTCAATCAAGTGTGCTGAATGCTGTGTTCTTCTTAGTTCCAACTAGATAACTTATCCATTACTTCCAATCTTCAAATTACCAGAACCAAATTTATAACCTCGCACAGCTCTGCTTTTATTACTTTGCTTTTCGTCTGCGAATAGAACACCATTCCGTTAGTCACCCAGGCTTTAGTCATCAGTCATCTTTGGGTATGAGCAAGAAGGGGGAGTGAAAGTGTCAAAACATTTATTCATATTTGGCAATTGTTTTGTAGCTATTTCTTATTATCCCATTGGTTTTCTTGATCTGATATTTTAGATCAGTATTTATCTTTAAATATCGGCACTATTAATATTTCGGGTTGAATAATCTCTATTGCAGGGGGTTGTTCTTTGCATCACAGAACTTTCAGCAGCATATCTGATCTTTATAATACTAATTATGCTACCCAAAATATCTCCAGATGCTGTCAAGTATCTTTTGAAGAAATGGGAGCAGTGGTATCAAGGATAAGTGTTTGGGGGTTTGACTTTAGCAATTATGTATTTGCTAGTTTAAAAAATGCTGAAGATTTTTAGGATTTAGGGAAAGACATTGAGCTATTTTAGTTTAAGTAATCTTTGAGGTCTAGTTCAGAGATATAAATTCTGGTGAATGGGTGGTATTGAAGTTGAGAATGTGGATGCGATTATGGATGGCAAAAGGATTAAGTAAGAAGAGATGGCCCAGTACATAGTTGTGGGAAACTCTAGCATGAGTGATTAGAAAGAAAAGGTGGGAGTGATAGTCCAGCGGATAGGGGCCTACGCCCTTGGTCGACCGCATCCCTTTGTCTTGAGCACCACCAGGTCCTGGTGCCAGGGTCCTGAGTTGCCAGGTCGAAAAAAAAAAAAAAAAAAAAAAAAAAAAAAAAGAAAAAGAAAAAAGAAAGGATGAGTTTGAAAAGGAGGCGGAAGGAGTAGCCAAGAAGGTAGAATAAAAACCAGGATGTCACTATCTCACAGAAGGCAAATAGGAATGGTTCTTCAAAGAAAGGAGGCAGCAGTCTGTAAGATAGGGTTCTGCTTAAGTTCAAGATGATAATTGAAAACATTTTATTTATATTTATTAATAATAATAAGATGATTATTGTTTTCCTCACCTTTAAGGTTTCTCATACTCTGTTGACAAGATAGGGGTAAGAGAATCTGGTAGCACTGCATGAAAGTGAATCTAGGGATAAAGATCTTTTGTTTGTTTTTTTGGCCATACCTGGCAATGCTCATGTTACTTCTGTACCTGTACTCAGGAATTACTCAGGGTAGTGCCTGAGAGAGTCATATGGGATACTGGGGATCAAACCTGGGTAGCTGTGTGCAAGGCAAATGCTATCCCCATTGTACTATCACTCCGGCCGCAGGAATGAAGTTATTTGCTTACTAATTTATATGAATGCTCATGTCATTCATGTCCAACCTATGTTCTTATGTGTGCTAGGAAATAGACACATGTTTTCTTTTTTTTTAATAATTAAAAGCTATCCTGATTTCTGGATTTAGAATTCTATTATAAAAATATCCTATTTTAAGAATTTTATTGGTCTTTTGCTAAATTTTATTATCACTATGACTCAGAAGAAATGCTTCTTTCTCTCTCTATGGATTACAGAACATACATTAAAAGGTTGTCATGTGTATCCTTTTGCCTCTATTTAATGCTCAGTTCTAGGTTGGCATTAGTACCCTCGACAATTATTAGCACCCTGTTCCATTTTCTGTCTTACCTAACCTCTGACTCCCACACGTTTGTGATAATTTCCACCTTTGACAAGACCTCCTGATATGTTTCACTTGACCTTGGATATTGGTATCATAATATGTACATATATATTTATGCCATGCAAATAAATGCAGTCATTCTGTATCTGTTCTCTCTCCTTCTGGCTAATTTCGCTCAACATAATCTTCTCCATGTCCATCCATTTATAGGCAAATTTTATAACTTCATTAAAGAACCTGCCATGGAGGTGGGCTGGGGAAGGGGAGGGAACCAGGGGTGTTGGTGGTGGGAGATGGGCACTGGTGGAGGGACGGGTGCTGGAACACTGTATGACCAAAACCCAAGCATGAACTTTTTAATTGTATATCTTTTTATTTGTATATCTCACGGTGGTATAATAAAATACTTAAAAAAAAAGAAATGCTTCTAGCCTTAAGTAAAAACTTTGCTAAGCGCTATATGGATATACCTTAATTTGTTTACACATTTTCCCAGAAAAGGATATATGGGCTGCATTCACAGTTTGAAGATTATAAATAGAACTGCTATAAATATTCACAGTCATTAACATAAACGTTGCAAGAATTCTTGATGTGCATAACTTTTGCTTCAGGTTTAATATCACCCCAACTTTTTTCAGCCCTAGTAGAAATTCACATTTCTATAAATTTAGTTTACACTGAGGAATAGAGAGGGGTGATTACACAGTCTTAAGAATAAGAAGATGAGACTCATTTTTAAGAATCATAATTCTTTTTTTTGGGGGAGACTTTATTTCTATGTCTATGAATTTACTAATTTAGTCGAACTCTGCAGAACTAAAAAGTTCTTTTGGCTATTTGTGGGAAAACACTTGTTAAGCAAGAGACTAATGTAAGAAGATGGCAATGGGGGGGTGCTTAAGCCATTTCAATGGGGGAAAGGCCTTCAGACTAGTTACTTAGCAATAGTAGATATGTTTATTAGATAAACTATTGAAAGTCAGGTCAAATGATTACATTGAAAGCTATAAAAGTCCAACTGGTTATATCTGATTAGTTCAAATGAAATAGTCTATGAATTCTACTGTACTTAATTTCATTTGATAATACGTGTTTTTGAACGGGTCCACTGAAAGTCTTAAAATTCATTCCATGACATGTCCTTATCCTCAGTTCCCTTCATGTGACTCTTCTCTTTTCTTCAGATAAAGAATAAGAATAAAAAGAATGCTTCAGAGTGACTACATGAACATGACCCCTAGGAGAATGGGGCCTACCCGAAAGTATTACCAACCTTATGCCCCAGCACGTGACTTTGCAGCCTACCGCTCCTGACATGGACGCCTATCCAGAGGCCAGCCGGCTGGCTTCTCTCCACCTGTTCCACATCACTGCTCTGGATAGGAAATGACTGCCTAACTTCAGCCAGCCACCATGACCCCTGTTAGGACAGCAACATCAATTTTCTTGGTATGACTAGATCAATGAACACCATTTTGAGACTCTGAAACAAAGTTCAAGAATATTATTGTGGCATGATAGATCCTGTAGTGTGCCATAACCCAAATTCAAACTAACAAAATATTTATTGACTTGATTGCAAGGTTAGGGTAGAAAACAAAAGAGTGGATTTTGGTAGCCTTGAAATTGACTTCCAATTCTACTCTTTTTTTTGTGCATTCATTCAAACAGTTATGATATTAAAGGCCTTTAGAAGGAGAAGAACGCTTTAGAAATTGCTCCTTTGATTAAATGATGGGTTTAGGGATGGGATAGGTTAGCATGGGGGATAGGGTTAGAGTGGTAGCAGGGCTTTATCTTTTGGAAAAAAATGTAAACACTGCCTCTTACTCATAAAATGAGCCACTTAGTTCCTATTTAAAGCTCTTTCCCTTTTAGTTTAGAGTTTACTTGTTTACTTTAGTGAGAAACTGTCAGGATGTAGTCTGGTAGTGTTTAGTCATTTTGTCCTTCAGAGCAAAGGGTGTAAACTCACTTGCTTTCCTCATTTCCTGTGATGGGAATTCAACAATGCCTTAACAATATAATTTCAAAGAATAAATTAGTTCACTCATGCCCTAGAAGAATGCATAAGAAAAGAAGTCCTCTTGATGTCAGTATGGTTTGAATACAAGGAAGAATTAGTTGCTCGGCAGGTCTTCCAGTCAAATCCTTCAGTGGCCTTTTCTGTTGCATATATTTCAGGGTTGTGGCATTGGTGTCTTTGTTTTCTTGCATGGAATTCAAGAGGGTAAGTGAACGAGCACTTGTAGGATAAGCAATGCTTCTGTGTAAAAGGAGGCTGTTAGTATTCATTAGGCTTTGGGGGAGCTTCTTCTAAAGGACAGGGGGTGATATGATACTTGCTATGTGCTGAGGGAGTGACTGATGATATCAGGTAGACACTTTTAGAGAACTTGCAGAAAGAAGGCACTTGGTGAGAGCTGCTGTGCTGAGATTTTGTGCACTTCAGAGGTGTAGTGTGGCCCTTTAGGAATCTATTCCAGATGTGTATTAACATCAAAAGGATTTTGAAGTGCATGTGTTGAGACAGTGTCAAAATTCTCAGGATACTCTGAGAGGCATGCCACTAAATGACTGGATATTTTTCTGATTCCAGTTTGGGTCAACTGGAATATGCCTGGGGACCTCAGAGAATAGCTCTACTGCTGCCTTTATACTTTTTACCCATTTTAATGAAAGCAAATATTAAAAAAAACTTATATTTTAGAGACAGGGATTCCTTTTAGTTCTTGATTGAGTATTAGTTGGCTTTAGGCAAGTCATTGCTTTTAAGATGGTGATTCTTCAACTATAAAGTGGAAATATGATAATCAGTATCTGTCTCTGTACTATAAACTTCATGAAAATTTGACAATTATGGTGTCTTTTTATTTCCTGTTCCCAGCATTTGTCACTATGCCTGATATATTTTATCTACTATTCCTGTTGCAATATAGGTAAATTATGTATTCAAATTAGACTTACGACTGACCCAAAAAAAAGGAGAGACTGTTGCAATAATAATGAAAACCCACCACCCAGGGATGAGGTGCTATAAATCTGAAAACCTTTATTGTCTAATGGTTTTCTATGTCTTGGAATAGTTTAGCTTACAATGAAAAACAGTGTTCCTCACTGTTCCAGCCCACACAGAAAGAAGTCTTCTTTTAATTTTGTTTTTTAGTGTGCGAAATAATAGGAATCCTATGCTTCCAGACAGAAAATGATGTAGCTTGGTTAATTTTAAAAAAGTATTTCCATTCCATTGCATTAATTAATTCAGAGAAGACAAAATCCATCAGTGCTCTGGGTGAAGCAAAACTGTTGAGTTGATATCGGTACAAGTGCCACGCTGCCAGTCTCTTGGCACACAGAGTTATCGGTTTGGATTTGAAAATGAGATTTGGAGAAGTTTTAGAAAGGGCAATGGTAAAAAATAAACAACTGAAAATGGAAATATTTGGTAATATGTGGTTTTATTTTCAGGTGAGAAAAAATAGGTTTACAACAGATGAATCACACTTTATATTTTTCTTACTCTAACAGAACCAAGGTAGAATTGGTAATCGGGAAGTGCATTTTCAATATTAGTATGAACCAAGAAATGGCTTAAAAGCAGAGGTTGGAGCAATGTTTTTACAGTTTCAAACATGGTAGTAATGAGGAAAACAACATCCTCTGCTGCCATTATTTTAAAACTGTTAAAATTAATAGCATTTTAAAATAATTTTATTGATAACTTGCTTATTTGGGGCAGGTCATTTCATTTTATAGAGACCTCATGTACAATATACTTTGTATATTCAGTGGCAATATTACTAACCTGTATGTGTCTATTGTAAATTTGTGCTTTAACAGTGCCTTTCAGAGCAGGCATGCATGACATTTGGCAATGAATATGGAGAAAATTTGTAATTTAGAAAAGGATATAAGAGAAATGCATCTGATAAAATATCCAATTTACCCCTAAAATAATTTGTATCTTTCAAACATTAGCTTTACTTCAGGAAAGGGATTCTACTTCTATTTTGCTTGCTTTTAACCACAGCTTTTCACCTCATTATTGTTTACATTTCTAAGATGTCTGGATGAGTTTTATATTCTATGTTATGTGAATATTCAATGAAAGATTTAACTTCTACTTAATTTCACTAGTCCCTTCAGTTTACAAGCTAAGTCACTGTTCTCATGGCTATTTAGTGTGAATGTTCATGGCTAAATGCTTATCAGAGTCCTCTTCTTAGGTGACTACTGACCTTGGAGAATCACGACAGACTTGGGGACTGATTTAAAGTTTTTAGTTAAGGAATGCTGATGTTTTAGAATGATGTCAAGGATGACTCTAGAACCAGAATCATCAATCTATTGACCTTTTATTTCCTGGTCAAGGAAAGGCACAAGAATTCTCTCAAGACCTAGTCTGAGTGATTTCTTGGGACTTGCAAGGGCATTGAAGGCGCATAAAATTCTTACTATTATATATGTGCCTTTTGACATACACTTTCTAATATCACAGGTAAGCTTCAGAAAGGTGAACCCATATGTCTCAAGGTCTTTACACATTCTCTCTGCTCTCTGGAATGTTTTTCCCTGATATCTACCATCTTGCTCCCTTCTCCTCAGGTCCCTGCTCCAAACATCTCTATCCTAGTCAAAATTTTTTATACCTCATGTACTGTTTTTGCTTTTTTTTTTTTGTCTCTAACACTTCCCAACTCATATTATTTTACCTATTTGTTTACTATCTGTTTCTCCAAGAGAATGTAGGAATCTGTCTACTTTGTTTACTGCCATATGTCCAATGCCTCGAATTGTACTAATTTCATATAATATTGTAAATAAATAATTGTTATAACTGTCCTGATCACTCCAGAAAAAGTCAGTTTTTCTTTCATTTAAGAAAAAGAATGCGTTATTGATAAATTGAAGTTGAAACATGCATAGTTAAATCTGGTAAAAGAAAACGCGATGAGTGTAAGTTCATTTGCACTTTAGACATCTTAATGCAGAGAGGAAAACCAATATTTCTAGAAAGCATATGAAAAAGTCATGCTATATAACACTGTCAAATCTAAGTTGAGTACCCATTGTCCAAATTCTTAATGAAGCACTATCTCTTAACCATGTCTTTAGACCCAGACTTTTGAAAATGATGTCTCTTTGGTTAAAATCCTATCCTACTAATGAATCATTTTCATTTGCAAAGTGATTTTTATCTCAACTAATCCTAAAGCCTTGCTTGACTTTGATTAAAAAAAGAACTCAGTGACAGGACTTCTGGGGACATGCAATTTGAGCTTCTTTGTCACTTTCGAGTCATAACTGAACATGCTGATGACTTGTAATCATTTAAAAATAAAAATGATAAATGAACACTACTTTTTTACTTAAAGAATATGGAAAATTCAAATCAGACTTATTAATCATCCCATTAAACAACACACACAAACACACACACAGCCATCATATAGAGAAGCAAAATACCTCCAACAGGAAACAAAATCTGGTCTTCTAGCAGATACTGTTTATTTTGTTGCAAACTATAGTTTTTTACTTGGAAGGTGGCCAAAGAAAAATAAGTGTACAAATTTCATCTCCAGTTTGTTGTTGAAATGAGGATCGTTAAACATAATAAAGGTAAATAAACTTCAGAAAGATGAATCCATATGGCTCCTTAACTCTCAGGAAACACTAAACTCAGCCAGTCACTCATGAGTACAATATGGAAGATCAAATGAACTAAAGAAAGAAAGACTGACGAAAATCCACCATTAAATGTAAATTCATTGTGCACTCTTTCATTGGGCTAATTGGAATAGTGTAACCTAGTTCTGTAAAAAAACTCTAGTACTTTAAATTTCAAACAGAAAATGAAGCAGTAAAACTCATAACTTCACCCAAGAGACTTCCCATGTTCTACTTATAGAGCGATGTGAAAACTGTAATTGTTCATAGTCCTGAATTCACTTTGCCCTCCTGACAAAAACCATAATGATTCATTTGACAAAAGTATTCTTTCTCCCCTCCTCACTTTGTCTGAAACAAAGAGGAAAATGCAAGGAAATGCAAAGAAACATCTGATCCATCATAATAGGTGCTCCAAAAGAACTCTAGTCAGTAGAAAATGGGTTAGTTTTAAGGAAACAAACCAAGTTTAATAATTTTGCTTTTCCTAATGTTGCTCTGTTTCACCCAAAAGGAGGGATTATTTGGTTCTTCAGAAACAAATGTGAGTGGGTGCATTTCTCAGTTTTCTGAGTTTCTTTTCTTTCTTTCTTTTCTTCTTACTTTCTTTTCTTTTCTCTTTCTTTCTTTCCTTCCTTCCTTCCTTCCTTTCCTTCCTTCCTTCCTTCCTTCTTTCCTTCCTTTCCTTCCTTCCTTCCTCCTTTCTTCTCCTTCCTTTCTTTCTTTCCTTCCCTTCCTTCCCTCCTTCCCTCCCTCCCTCCCTCCCTCCCTCCTCCTCCCTCTCTCCCTCCCTCCCTCTTTCTTTCTTTCTTTCTTTCTTTCTTTCTTTCTTTCTTTCTTTCTTTCTTTCTTTCTTTCTTTCTTTTCTTTCTTCTTTCTTTCTTTCTTTCTTTCTTTCTTTCTTTCTTTCTTTCTTTCTTTCTTCTTTCTTTCTTTCTTTCTTCTCTTTCTTTCTTTCTTTCTTTTCTTTCTTTCTTTCTTTCTTTCTTTCTTTCTTTCTTGTCCTTAAAGATTGTGTGCATTCGCTTCCAAGATTCACAGTCTCTCAGCAATTATATGCCCAAAACACTGTACAGAGCAGAGTGTAGTATGCTTTCTCAGTGTGATTTGTGCTTATTTCAGAATGAGAGGCTTGGGTACTACATCTGAAAAATGTTTGGGAGGAAATACGTTGCGCACTAAGTGGCTAGTCTTAGGGCCTTGCTCTTTTCTACCATAAGGCCCTAGGGGCGGGACCCAGAAGTGGGCTCTGAAGAAGGCCTTGACATTGAGCCACACATATAAACCCCGAGGCTGGTTGCCTCTGGCTGGGAGCTGAAGCCCTCAGAGGCAAGCGCCCTTAAGCTGTTATGGACTTCACGGACCTGCAGGTCAGAGCTAGCGAATCAGACCTCATAGCCAAAGCCATGAGGTCTTTATCCACTAACTCACATTCACACACTGTCATTCAGAAGACAGAATGAAATGAAAGAACGAGACTGACCTAATAATAATGCCTAGACATTAGAGGCAGAGCCAGACATAGGAGGCAGAGCCTGAGACCTACTAAACTCTTTCCCAAGTTGACAAATTGCTAACCACGCATCCCCAATCTAAAGGAGTATTGGGTTCGGGGTAAGTATGGAAGTCTTACATAATCTGGTGTCAGGATGAATCGGCTCCACATTGGGTGCCAGATGTTGGGACCCTGGCCAGCAGCCCCTGGCGCGAATGAGGAAGACTTAGATCTTGCAGGACCTCATCCCTGCAAAAAGGAGAGGGAACGACTTGGGAGAATCTTCTGCCTGCCGCTTCTGAGAAAAGAAAGACACCAACGCAGCGGGAGTTCTGCAGAACAGTACTCATTTACTGAACATAGCTCAGGTTTTTTATACAAAATTTTCTGGGTAGAGGGGATACAAAGCACAAGTAGCATCCTGAGCCACTGCAGCAAAGTATTCAGAAGATCAAACACACATCTTGTCCTGTAAACAGGTGTTTTTCTCTTGTGGATGTAAACATTTGGGCTTTCGGAAGTTTTATTACCTTGAAAACAGAGCCCGCTTCTGGGTCCCTCCCCCTCTTAGGGCCCTAAGACTAGCGCTCAGTGCCCCACCAAATTTAGGTGATACAACTTTATGCCATAGTTCCTAGCTGAGTTCAATAATAACACCACTCTAAAACTCAGTCTTTCCAAACTTTGTTTCCAAGCCCCTGTCCCTACATGATTTTCATGTCAAAACTCTGAAAGATTTTGAAGTTCTGGGTATTTGAGGAGCTAAATATGCACAGAAAAGTGATTTTTTAATTTTTTTAGAGTAGGGGTGGATTGGATGCTACTTACACTTCTCTGGTAGAACACTAAGTGGCAAATTTAAGTGCTCCAAAGAACACACTGTGAGAACTGGGTGGAAATATCAGTTAAGACAGAAGAGTAGCAAACAGCTTTGTTTTCCTATAGTTGTGGTTTTACACGATGATGATGACACACGAAGATGAAAAAGTGCAGCATGAACTCCAGTTCTTATCTGAGTGAGCATCTATGCCAACAATGGAGGATATGTGTGGGTGTCACCTGCAGGAGAGGGGAGAGAAAGAGAGAGAAAGAGAGTGAGACATATTTCAGAAAAAGAGCCATTATCACAGATCAGAAGTGAATGATGATGCTGTTTATTTATCAGTTTTGTGTTCAATTCCTTCCTCTTGCTAGTCTCTAAGTCTGAATTCAGTCTCCTGTCTAAATATATAAGCAGTGATTAAGGAAGAGCTTAATCACATTAAGGTGATCTCGAATGGGCATCCTGGTAATAGCCATAGGTAGTCATTTCTTTAATCTGGGCTACAGTGAGAATCTAATCTATTAGATTCCAAAGTATGGAATTTTCTGGAGAGAGCCTCTACAGTGATAGGGGGTGGGGGGGCTCAGGGTCACTTCAGGGATTCATGGTAAACTTGGCTGGCAAATTCACTACAAATTCCTGATGGTGTGACATTGCTTGGGCCCTACGATGCTGGAGTTAACTGGACTTCTGTAGCTCTACTCAGGGCTTCTTCTAGTAATGTGTGGCTGGAGCCAGAATTGTCAACATGCAAAGCATGTATCTTTTTTCCCTTTTGGGTCACACCCAACAATGCTCAGGGGTTATTCCTGGCTCTGCACTCAGGAATTACTCCTGGCAGTGCTTGGGGGACCATATGGGATGCCAGAAATCGACTTAGGTCGGCAGCATACAAAGCAAAGGCCCACTGGACTATTGCTCCGCCCCCAAAGCACGTATCTTAACCTCTGTACTCTCTGGTATCTGAAGTGGAACTTCTGGGAATCCTTGATGTACTGTGTAGAATAGGTAAATTTAAAGTTGAATTGGAGCTTATTTTACTCTCAAATCTGTGTAACTCTTATTTCACTGCTTTCTGTTTCTTCTCTCGTCTTCTTCATTCATAATAATTATTTAATGAATACCCACGTAGCACTAAGTTCACTTGGTTCTGGAGATGACGCAGTGAGCAGCGTGGACATTATTAGCTCCACAACTAATGTGTGTAGACTGTAGACCACAAACACACACACACACACACTAATTTTCTCATTACTACCTTTCACCTAGTCATAACTGTGGGCACAGACACACACTGCTTCTGTATAGTAGCTGTATAGAAGTCTTCTTCTGTATTTTATACTTCTTTATAGAAGTCTGTACCATGGCCATGTCTGGGTGGGTTTCCTGAAACGCTTCTTTGGTTTGTTCTTATTTGCCATTCCTAACACATTAATGTACTATACCAGGGAGTGACAATCTTTTTCATAGAAAGGTCAAATAGTAAATATTTTAGATTTTGCACCATTCATTCTCTTGTAGCTATTCAAGTTGCCAAGCCTGTGGTTGTGCAAACTATCACCACAGACATAAACAAATCAAGCAAGATAGCATTCCATTAAACCTTTATTTGTAGACATTGATATTTGAATTTCAGAGGACTTCTACATGTTGCACAATATTACTATTCTTTGATCTTTTTCCCCACTACAGGCGCACATAAAATCCATTCCTAGCTCACAGGTTGCTCAAAGGCAAGCAGTGGGTTTGCAGCTGCAGTTTGCTGACTCTTGACTCTGAATCAAACCACAATTTAAGCTTCAAGTTGTATCTGAGTTCCTGCCACCATCTCTTCAGTTTTAGAACTAGAAGAAATCATTTTGAATGTGTGTCAAGGTTTCTTTCTTGTCAAGGTGAATCTCAAAGATCTGTTTTGAATAAGGACATGGAAAGAGAAGAGGTGGTGGAGGAGGAAGAAGAAGAGAAAAAGGAGGAGAAGGAGAAGGATAAGAAGGAGGAAGAAGAGGAAGAAGAGAGAAGATGAAGAGGAAGATTAGAAAAAGAAGGAGAAGGAGGAGATAAGTAGGAGAAAGAAGAGAGGAGAAGAGGAAGAGGAATAAGAAAAAAGAAGAGGAAGAGCAGGAGGAGGAGAAGGAGAAGGAGAAAGAGGAGTAGGAGGAGAAGGAGAAGGAGAAGGAAGAGGAGAGAAGAAGAAGAATAGAAGGAGGAAGAGTAGGAGAAGGAGAAGAAGAAGAGGAAGAAGAAGAGAAAGAAGAAGAGTAGTAGGAGGAGGAAGAAGAAGAGGAGGAGAAGGAGGAGTAGGAGGAGAAAGGAGGAGAAGAGGAGGAAAAATAGGAGGAGGAGGAAGAAAAAGATGAAGAAGAAGAAGAGGAGGAGAAGAAAGAAGAAGAGGAAGAAGAAGAGGAGAAGGAGGAGAAGACAAAGAGGAAGAAGGAAGAAGAAGAAGAAGAAGAAGAAGAAGAGGAGGAGGAGGAGGAGAAGGATGAATAGGAAACAAAGAGGAAGAAGGAAGAAAAAGAGAAGGAGGAGGAGGAGAAGAGGAAGAAGAAAAGAAAGAAGAAGAGGAGGAGGAAGAAGAAGAGGAGGAGGAGGAAGAAGAAGAGAGGAGGAGGAGGAGAAGGAGGAGGAGACAAAGAGGAAGAAGGAAGAAGAAAGGGAAGAATAGGAGGAAGAGACAAAGAGGAAGAAGGAAGAAGAGAAGGAGGAAGAGAAGAGGAAGAAGAGAAAGAAGAGGAAGAGGAGAAGGAGGAAGTAAAAGAAGAGGAGGAGAAGGAGGAGGAGGAGAAGGAGAAGGAGGAGAAGAATAAGAAGAAGAAGAGGAGGAGGAGAAGGAGGAAGAGGAAGAGGAAGGAGAAGAGGAAGGAGAAGGAGAAGGAGAAGGAGGAGGAGGAGGAGGAGAGGAGAAGGGAGAAGGAGAAGGAGAAGAAGGAGAAGGAGGAGGAGAAGAAGAAGAAGAGGAGGAGGTGGAGGAGAAGGAGGAGAAGGAGAAGGAGAAGGAGAAGGAGAAGGAGAAGAAGAAGAAGAAGGAGGAGGAGGAGGAGGAGGAGGAGGAGGAGACGCAAAAGTGCAAAATTTAAAAGCATCTGGCTTAAAATTGGACTCCGACTCTGTCTACATACCACACTCGTTCCACTTGCACTACGTTGTCATTTTATGGGTGATCAAGACTGACAGTCCCAGAATCTAATCTAAGGGTCAGCATTTCATAGATAACCAGGAAGCTTATTTTTACTCAGATAAGAAAGACCCTGACCGAACACTCACCATTCCCTCACCTCCATTTGACACTCTTCTCTATAGCAGCTGGTTACACCCAAGGTACAAACAGTCCTTGGAAGCTGCCCAGCATATGTGGGCACACCATCTGGGCAATTTAAAAATAGGGCAAAGTGTAGCATTTAGCCTGATTTGTCCAGCCAAGATCAGGAAATTGCCTCTAAAAGGTCAGATGATTAATATTATTGTGCCAACTGTCTAGGATGTTGGTAGTGAAAAAAAGATTCTGGCAGAATGAATTTATCCTGCATTTATTGCATGGCACTCCAAGTTTGGGCCGAGGTGAACAGTGGCAGATATCCCAAGATTTTTCTTTTCCAACAATTAGGGCCTCTGTGTGCATTTATATGCCATGTTTCCTGCACAATGGGACAGCCGGACATGTTTCTCCTCTCTCTCTCTTTTTTTCCTAGCCAAGGGAATATAAAGAAGAAAATTCACTTAGGAACCTCTTGTATAGCTACATACAAACAAAAACTCTCTACCTAGAGAGTGAGTGAGCTTTCTCAAATGCCCACACCCAGGAGTTTCTGAGGTCCTGTCAGAAAGCTTGTTTTCCTACCCCTGGTCCATAGGCTTTTTAGAAAACAAATTATAATCCTATTCTTAAAACTGTAATTGTCAATAAATAAATAAATAAATGTAAAAAAAACTGTAGTTATCTAAGATGTAAAAATAAAACAAAAGTACAAAAAGTAATGGTTCATAGCAACTGAAAATGAACTCTTCTGAGTTCCTTCTCTTAGTCTTTTGTTCTCGCACAATTAATCCAGTTCTCCAGATTTTTGTTGGCATAGATGTGATGGGTTTGTCTTTTTGAATAATGTGGAAAAAGATTCTGAATTTGGATCTCAAAGAAAAAAAACAAATATGTTTTTGTGACCTAGAGAATATCCTGACCTTGGGATCAGTTCTTGTGATGGTTCTGGATCTTTTCATTTTTATGGCATATGTCTAATCCGGACTTCCCTCTCGTCACAACTCCACCCAGCAGACCAGACTATCACAGCCTGGCTCTGGTGACCGCTAGCGGCTGGCACGGTTTATCAATAAAGTTTTTGGTACAACAGTATGCCACCTGCATGGCAAGCCTGGCAAGCTGCTCGTGTAGTATTTGATATGCCAAATACCAGTAACATTTACATTAGGTCATTCCCGTGACCTAATATAATTGTTTGAGGCTCTTTATGTTCCTGGAGCGGGCCGACGCCTTTGGGTTCTCCTAGCATGAGACGGGACATATGGAGATATTACTGGTGCCCGCTCTAGCAAATAGATGATTAACGGGAAGATAGTGATAGTGATAGTGATGTCTAAGTACTCTTATTTATACTCTTACTTACATGAGAGATCCATGAGATATCTAAATAATCCCCAATCAGAAGTTTATGTAAAATTTTATGCTCCAGGTAACCTCTGGGTTAATTTTATCCGAATGCTATTGTCATATGTCTTTCTCTATAAACATATTTCTAATTATACTTGGATTTAATACTTTGATATTTGGCAATAAGGATTATTGAATAAATTTACATTTCATATAACAAATAAAAATAATTTATTAAAATCATTTCCATCATGCTTCAGAAAATAATAATTTTATTTGGAAGTTTAGGCTAGAAATCTTGAAACAACTATTAGATTTGTAGATTTTTTAAAATGTGTTTTAAATTGAAATGTATTTTTTCAAACTGCAATCTGAGAAACTATTGCATTTTTTTTCAGTGCTTAGAAAGCTGTGATTGACAGTTGAAATTATGTATTATGTTCAATAAAAACATTATTACTTAGACTTTAAAAATAACTGATAGAATTTATCACAAAAAAACTGGTAGAATTTATCATGCATCTTGATGAGCATTTTTTAAAACTCTGACATTTTCCAAATAATTAACTTCTCAGTGATGTGTATTTTACATTATTGAATCTTCTGGAGTTAATTGTGTCTTAAGTATGATAGGTGCTCAGAAAATCCTGACTAAATAAATGTGGATAAATGAAGTTACTTTCACTAGCTTAATATTTGCATGCTTTTTTTGGTCTTTGACAGAGCAGATGAACTATATATTTGGAAAGTATTTGAGATAATTGAAGGTGAAAAAATAAGTGTTTATCATTTCCTAATTGTTGAAATGTATTATATTACTGTTTATTTAAGAGGTATTGTTAATATTTTTAGAAGTCAAATTTGTTTTCCATTCTTTAGTGAAAAACAAAACTCTAATATGTATTTAACCTCCGCTTGCTGTAGGATAGCTCAGGGAGTGGACAGATAATGACTGTGTAAGTCAAAGCAGTGATTGCTTTAGTCATGGGCATCTGACAAAATTCTGACAAAATTCATTCTTTTAGATATGCTTGAGGAAATCTCTGAGAAAACTTCTTGCTCTAAAAAGACATGTGTGGTGGGTCAGAGACATAGCTCAGTGGAACACAATTTGCACTCAAGCAATTTGGGTTGATCCCTGGCACTGCATGGCTCCTCTAGCACTATAAATAACATCCCCTGATGCTGCTGGGAGTGGCCCCCAAATAAGCGGGAGTGAAATAAAGAGGAATATTTGGAAATAAATGGGCTTTATCTGTTACAGTGTTATTGTAGTGTTATTGTTAGTGTAGTTTGCAGTGTGACTGCAAACTACACCTGGAACAACAGTGCTCTAGATTAAGAGGTGACTAAATCTGGGAAGGACATGCTGAGTCAGGCAGAGTTAAAAGGAAGAACATGGAGAGAATCATGTTGAATGAAATTAGCCAGAAGGAAAAAGACAGATATAGAATGCATTAATTTGCATGACATAAATATATATACACACTCATATATACATATGTGTGTATATATATGTGTATATATATACATATATATATATATGTATGTAGAGAGAGTGATAAAAGTATCCAAGGTTAGGCAAAACATGAATGAGGTCTTGTCAATAGGTGGAATCTATCAGAAACATGTGGGAGTCAGAGGTCAGTTAAGACAGAGAAGGAAACAGTATGCTAATAATCGTTGAAAATGATAATACCAGCGGCCGGAGTGGTAGCCTAGCGGGTAGGGCATTTGCTTTGCACACGGCCGGTCTGTGCCAGCCCGGGTTCGATCCCGGCATTCCATATGGTCCCCGAGCACCGCCAGGAGTAATTCCTGAGTGCAGAGCCAGGAGTAACACCTGAGCATCGCTGGGTGTGACCCAAAAAAGAAAAACAAAGAAAATGATAATACCAGCCTAGAACTGAACATTTAATATAGTCAAAGGGATACACATGATACACGAAAACCTCTAAATGTATGTATTGCAACCCACAGTTATAAGAGAAAGAAGAGAGAGAGGAGAGAGAGGGGAGAGAGAGAGAGAGAGAGGGAGAAAGAGAGAGAGAAGAGATAAAGAACCTGCCATAGAGGCAGTCTAGGACAGGGAGGGAATTGGGGACTTGGTGGTGGGAAATGGGCACTGGTGGAGGGATGGGTGCTGGAACACTATATGACCGAAACCCAAACATGAACATCTTTGTAATTGTATATCTCACTGTGGTATAATAAAATATTACATAAACAAATATATAAATAGATAGATAAATAAATAGATAAATAAAGGAAGAACAAAAGGATAGAAGGAACCTGGGTCTTGAGATTGCTGAGCTATAGATTAAAATAACACTGACACTATCCTACCTTGAATCTCATAATATGGTATAATAAATCACTGTATAACTGTCTTCCCATTGTTCATCATTTGCTCGAGTGGGCACTAGTAACATCTCCATTAGTCCTGTCACATGCAAGTACAACCCAAGGGTGTCTACTTGCTCCAGGGACAGGAGAAGCCTGAAATCATTCTTCAAGTTATGGAACTGAGGTCCATAATAATTACTAGTCTTTGGCATAAGAAGTAAATAAAACACGAGTAGCTTGCCAGGCTTACTGTGTAGGTGGTATAGTCTCAGTAGAAGGCTCTCAACCCGAGCATTTACTGAGAAACTTAAAGGGGAAGATCAGGTTTTTTCTTGGATGGAGCTTTGAGGAACTATGGAGTCTGGATGTTGAGAATGACTAACTACAAGATGTGTGGTTTGCTCTGGCTTCTTCCAGGCTTACTGGTATCAGTCAAAACATGTCTAGAACTGTTTTCTATGTATAAATGTGAAAGAACTTGGGAAGAACCTTATGCTAAATATAGTATCCTATAAAATATCATTTATATATTTATTAATATGGTATAATAAATAACTTTATTATTTAAGTCTTTTTGACTTACATGAATATTCACTTGTATCACTTCACTTGTCTTCCCGTTGTTCATCAATTTGCTCAAGCGGACACCAGTAATGTCTCCATTCGTTGGAAATGAGGTCTACTATTGTTACTATTTTTGGCATATATTGAATACACCACGGGTAGCTTGCCAGGCTCTGCCGTGGCTCTGGGTTCATCCAAGGGGCCCTAGTCTTTTTCTATGTCAGACCATCAATCATCCAGGGCCCATGGGGCAGAGCCCTGGGTGTAGACAAGCCTGTCTTCTGTCTGCATCCTTTATATAATTTGTCCTAATTATAAAAAGTATTATATCGTGGGTAGGAGTGACAGTACAGGAGGTAAGGTACTTATCCTGCTTGTGGCTGCTTTGGCTGTGACCTTGGTTCACTCCCCAGGACCACATATAATTTTTTGAGCACAGGCAGGGTTCACTCCAGAGCACAGAGCCAGGAATATTTGAGCACTTCAAGATATGGTTCAAACTCCATTTCTCAAATTAAAATAAAGGGTCCCAAGACATAGTACAGCAGGTAAGACACTTGCCTTCCCAGTGATCCAGGCATTTCATATGGTCCCTTGGGCACCACCAGGACTAATTCCAGAGTGCTGAGCCAGAAGCAACCACTGGGCTTTGTCAGGAATGGCCCAAAACCAAAATCAAATCAAAACAAAACACCAAATTAAAATCTTTCCTCTATTTATTACATTCAATTAGTAACTCCTTTATATCTATTATTCAGGAATACAAGGAACTTGATTCAGTACAATGTTTTACTAGCATGTTGAATGAATTAGTTTTTGTAATTTAATATTATTACTATATTCAGTACAGTACCTACATATAATCACACATGCAATGTAGGAAATTTTCTTCCCTCTCTCTCCCTTCCTTCTTTTCTCCTTTCCTTCCTTCTTGCTTTCTTGCTTTATCACATTGCTTATTATTTGTTATAGACCACAAGATAGCAGAAGATACAGGATCTTCACAGGAGGGCATTAAGTCTTTTCCTGTCTCTTCCTTTCATTATATGAATTAAGGAGAAAAAACACCTCCTTAAAAATGGAAATTTTATAGTAATATTTTTGAAACTATCTACATGAAAATGAAAACATTGGCTTTGCTTATAGCACACCATGTACCAGTAAAATATCTCAAAATTCTTTGACATTAGTAATTTCTATCCCTGTGCTTTTCATGAATTTCCAGAGACCAAAAAGAAGATATCAATCTTAGGAGAAATAAAACAAATATTAAAAAATACATGAAGGCCTCCAATTCAAAATATTTATCTTAATATAAAATTTAAATTAATATTAACTTCTAGAGAGGTTTATGATATCCCCCAAGATGCCTAGTTTGTTCAAGATAGTGATAGACATTATTATAGACTTAACCATTTATCACAACTATGACATAGTCTTGATCTCAGAAATTTACTATCTGGTCAGGGAAATGATTGCTCATAAAAACAATAAAGCTCTGGTTAAATGATATACAAGCCAAAATCAGAAATTAAAAAATAATTTGAGATGAAATTCCATATCTGGCTCTAACTTTCTACACTGAAAGTTGAAAGATTCTTGTAAGCTAGAATTCTAAATCCTGACTTTGGAATAGAATGACTAATCTGTTTTATTCTCTCTCTCTCTCTCTCTTTTTCTTTCTCTATATATACATATATGTTTATATATGTATATATTCTCTATATATACATATATGTTTATATATGTATATATTCTCTATATACATATATGTTTATATATGCATATATTTAAATAAGTACATTAAATGTTTCCAAACTTTGTGTGAAGTAAAATTGCTTTGAGGAGGAGTCTTTGCATTTATAAATTTTCAAAAGATTATTGACTTGATTTGCATGGAGGTTATACTGATATGTACTAACTGCAATGTATGCAAAAATCAGTTATTATATTCTCAACACTGTTATCACTTTCAATATATGTCAATTTGATGGTTTAAATTAGATTCACATCAGTTAAACTTGCATTTCATCTTTATGAATAGGTTCATTATCTTTTCAGATGCCAAAAAGTTGTTTATATTAATGAACTATCTACTCAATCTTTACACATTTCTTTCAATTTTTTTAAAGACCAACGTCTTTCAGGAGACTAGTCTTTTGCTTGCAACTCCTTCATTTTTAAAGATGAATAGATGAAAGCTATTGTTTCATTGTTACTTCATCAACTTTTTTGTACTCATTCTGTGACAGCTCTGAATTTAGCAAATTAATTAGATATAGCTCCTGTTGTTAGGAAACTTCCAAATTACAGGTGATTTGATACAGTACTCTTCCAACTTAATTTTGGTCTATGAAAAATTAGGCATAAAACAATGTATAGAAGAAGTCAGAGAGATGCAGAGACAGAGAAACTGTGAGAGAAAGAGAGGAAATGGGGGTACTTGCTATTGAGGCAGCCTGGGGGTGGGCGGGAGGGCATGTGGGTACATTGGTGGTGGGAATGGGGCACTGGTGGAGGGATGGGTGCTGGAATACTGTATTACCAAGAATCAATTATGAACACCTTTGTAGTTGTATGTCTCACGGTGGTATAATAAAAAATAAAAAATAAAAAGTTAGGCATAAATTAGGTTTATTATGAAGTTTAGAGGAACAGTGCCACCTAATCCATAGGAGGAGTTGGGGAAGGGTCAGGAAAATATTTATAGAGTAGTTTTTGCCTAATGCCTCATAAGTGACTCTGGGTCTTTGCAGTTTAAAATCATTTGCATTGCCTTAAGGCTTCATGCTAAAGAGATTCCTCTTGTGCAAAACACAATAGGAGCATGGGGGCAGATATGAATAAGGCAGTTTGATTTCAATAACTCTTGAAATATCATTATAATCTTTATTATGAATCCAATGATACCTAGTTTGGGCATTTTTTCTCTTATCCCCCATGGGTTCCTGTGTGGGACAATTTTACCAGGAGGAAACCACCCTGGCTATGTTGGGACCTCCCTTTAGAAATTGTCTCTGTTAAGATGAAAGGAGGGGTCATGCTGGCTTGCCTCACACAGGTGAACATGACTTTCAGTAAAACAGAGAGCAGAGCACTAAAATTATTCTGGAGCAGATAGAATAAACAAGGACCTTGTGGATATTTGGAGATAGCCATCTAGCTGCATGGAGTTCATAATCTGAAATTGCAATGTATTTCCTCATGTTATATATCCTGAGATGCTTTTGTTCTTAGGTGTGATTCCTCTACACAGTGCTTTGCATAAGAGCTGATTGGGATAGAAGGGACCAAGGCCCTGTCAATGAGCACGTGTATAGACCTGAGCTAAGTGTGGTTTACCTGGAGATTTGCATGTGAGTTCTGATCTTTGACTTTGCAAAGAACAGTCCACAAAGAAATGCCACCTTTGGCTTTTGGCACCCTTTGAAAGAGAAAAAGAGAAAAGAGGCGTTTTGGGAAAGTAGGTACATCTTGGTGGGAGATCTTAGTGTGAGCACATGATCAGAGAAATCCAATTAGCAGCCATAGGCCTGGGAGATCCTGCAAGCCTTGGATTGTAGTAGGAGAGTTTGTTTTATTATTGGTGATAAGTAAAAGTCTTTTGGAACTGTGCTGAACCTGTGGATTTTGTCCATCTGTCTTTGAGTCTGTGTTTGCTCTGACTATTCAAACGTGTTTCTTATAGGCAGCAGTTTTTTTATCCCTTTATTCATCTATTCAATTTTTTATCCGTTTTGCCACTCTGTGCTTCCTAATTGGTACGTTTAGTCCCATTGACATTGAGAGAGATTACTGTCATTGGGTTTTTGTGCCATCTTTCTGTAGAAATTTGTTGTTTGTGTGGTTTGTATTGCCTTACAGTAGCCCCTTTAGTCTTTCTTTTAAGGTTAGTTTTGAGTCCATGAATTTCCTGAGCTGTTGTTTATCTATAAAGCAGTGCATTCTTCCTTCAAATATGAATGATAGCTTAGCTGTGTAGAGTAATCTTGGTGAGACATTCATTTTATTATTTTTTAACTATGTCCCACCATTTATGTCAGGCCTGGAAACTTTCATATGATAGGTCTGCTATAAATATAAGGATGCTCCTTTGTATGTAATTTTCTTCTTAGATCTTGATGATTTCAGTATTGTGTCCATGATATTTGATGTTTTGATGAAGATATGTCTTGGGGTTTTTTACTGGGGTCTCTGTTAGCTGAGACCCTTTGGGCTTTTTGGATCTGGGTGCCTGCATTCTCCTGCTCTGGGAACTTTTCAGTGGTGATGTCTTTATTACTATCTCATTGGTGTTGTCTCCCTGTCCATCTGGGACTCCCACTATTCTTTGTTTTTCCTACTGAATTCATTCCATAGTTCTCTTGCCACCCTTGAGCTATTTTGAGGTCTTTTTCCATCTTCTGCTGTTACTTGGATGTTTTCTGTAGCTCATCTTTAAGCTCACTGATTCTTTCTTCAGTCGTTGTCATTCTACTATTGAGGGTTCCTATTGAGTTTTCCATTTCATCCACGGAATTTTTCTTTAATTAATGACACTTCTGTTTATAGTTTTTTTAAATTCTGCTCTAAATTCCTCCAGTATTTTATTAGATGTCTGTTTCATTTTTTCTTTGCCCCCCAAACATTCTCAACATTTCATCTCTGAATTCTTTATCAGAGATTTTTTGTATGTGGGTATTTCTTGTTGAGTCTTCTATTTCCTCCACTCCTCGTGATGAGGTCTGTGCTGATTTTCCATGGTGCCCTGGCAGTCTGGCAATGGTGATCTCTTCTTTTTTCACTCTAGGACATTGCCTTCCTTTTGGTGTTCTGTTGTAACTCTGTTGAGCCTCCTTGGATATGGATCTTATCCTCTATAGCCTCCTCTCTGACCTGGGAGGCGGGTCTTAGCAGAGTTCCATGCATTTGAATCCCTCTTGGTAGCCTCAGAGAAATGCTCACCCTCTGTCCCTGGTGCTGCTACTACCTCCACAACTGCTAATGCCTGCTTAGTAGTTCCATTTTTTTGAGAAATCTCCATAATTTTTCACAGATGTTCAACCAGTATACACTCACACCAAAATATCAATAATATCTTAAAGGATAAGGGAGATATAGACAGATATAATAGTTAAGTTGTGAAAAACACAAATATGATGTCTCCGAGGAGTTGGAATGTGAATTCAGAGAAACTGGAGAACAGGCTAAGTGTGGATGTATGTAGGAGATGAAGCCAGAAGTGCAAACTAACATCACTATTAGAACAAACACTTTATGCCAAGAAATTAAAGTTTATCCCAAATCCAATACAATATTTATGAATTTTAAATTGTTATTTATCATACTATTGTGTCTGAATAACTATATTAAAATAAATTTATAATACTATCGTGTTTTGAAAACATAGTATTCTGTTGTTTGAGCTAGTTTTTTTTGCAATTCACCTGAAAATTTACCTAACTATAAGTATATGATTCATATAAATATATGATATAGTGTCAAAGTATTTTCAAAGTTTATCATAAAGTTATTCTATAAAGTCTGTTTTAATGTTTTTATTTTAGTTCAATCATACAATGAAGATCTTAAATACAACTAGTGGATTGTTTACTATAATTTGAAGTGAGATGATTTATATTAATTGTGATATTGTCTCAATTGAGATTATGCATTGATCTCAAATAGTCAGAAAAATTTACTAGAAATACTTGTTTAGAAATTATTTATTTTTCATATTGTTTTTCATATTCATGCAGTTTTATTTTTTAAATCTCTTCAATGGCATTTATTAAATACCTATATTTTAAACAATAAGTTTCTTTTATTAACTCTGAAATAAAAATACATGATAATACTTCTTTAAAAAATAAAATATGCATATTTAGATTATTTACTTTTAGATAAATAGTAATAGTTGAGGACAGTGACTATATCCATCCAGAAAAAAGTTTAGAATTAATTTTCTAACAAAGAAGACAATTTCTGCTGTGAAGATCTTCTATTTTCACTTATATCTTTTGAATTGCTTTCTGTAGGTTCATAAATTATTATGCAATTTGATTTTTTCCAAAGAATATCATTATTTTCAGACTATTTGGAGCTGTGTCTCTGAGCCCCAAGTAAAATCAATGAGTCATATGTGATTTCTATATTTTTGGCTAAAATTCTCACTTGTATACATTTGTCCTTTTAAGCTAATTATTTAGCATTCTCATAGGCTTTTCTTAGACAACTGAAAAAATCTTTATAACAACAAAATGATTTCAATTTTTAAATAATTGTTTTAGTATATTAATATGAAAAATTTAATTCTGCCATGTCATGTTCATTTATTCCCATGTAAACATGATGTACATCAAAATGTGCTATTTATATTTACACAGGATCCACACTTATTTCTAGAGTCATAATTATATTATATATGATTCCTGATTGATTCTCACCTTAGGAATTTCTCTCTGCTAAAGGGAGCTGCCTCACTCAAGGTTATAGCCTTTTTTCTGGGAACAATTTTTTTTTTCTTTCTTTCATTCTTTCTTTCTCTTTCTTTCTTTCTTTCTTTCTTTCTTTTCTTTTTTCTTTCTTTCTTTCTTTCTTTCTTTCTTTCTTTCTTTCTTTCTTTCTTTCTTTCTTTCTTTCTTTCTTTCTTTCTTTCTGTCTTTCTGTCTGTCTGTCTGTCTGTCTTTCTTTCTTTCTTTCTTTCTTTTCTTTCTTTCTTTCTTTCTTTCTTTCTTTCTTTCTTTCTTTCTTTCTTTCTTTTTTTTTTTTTTTTCTTCCTTCCTTCCTTTCCTTCCTTCCTTCCTTCCTTCCTTCCTTCCTTCTTTCCTTCCTTCCTTTCTTTCTTTCTCTCTTCTATCTATCTGCTTGTGTATTTATTCATTTATTTATCTATTTATTTACCTAGCTATTTATTTACTTATTTGCAGCAATAAACACAGATGGTTTTTCTGTAATATGTTTTTAGACCACTAGGCTACTAGCTGTCAGAAAAATAAAGTCATGAAATTTGCTTTTCTATGGATTGACATGAAGAGTATCATGCTTAGTGAAATGAGTCAGAGGGAGAGTGATAGACATGAATGATTGCACTCATTTGTAGGATACACACACATATAGATATATAAATCTAAAATGCATTTGAATAATACCCAAAGACAGTAGAATCAAGTGCCAGGAGGACTGGCCCACAAAGTAGATGGGGGGGCAGTTATAATAGGGAAGGGAACACTGTGACAATGATAGAAATGAATATTCTGGACAAAAACTGAGTACTGAAATGAAGTAAAGCTATATCCTTTCAGTAACAGTGTTGTGAACCACAGTTTACAATATGATACCCTTTCAATATGATAGAAAATGATACCCTTTCAGTAGCAGTATTGTAAACCATAATTCCTACATAGAAGTGAGAAAGAGAGAGAGACAGAGATACAGAGAGACAGAGAGAGAGAGAGAGAGAGAGAGAGAGAGAGAGAGAGAGAGAGAAAAGTATCTGCTAGAGAAACACACTGGGGGGAGCAGGAGGGAAACTTGCAACACTGGTGGTAGGAATTGTGCACTGGTGAAGGGATGGGTGTTGGGACATATTATGTATGAAAGTCATAAGCAATTTTGTAACTATACATCACAGTGATTTAGTAAATAAAAAATAATTCATTCCAAACCAGTAAGGAATTATTGTGGTTTTCAAGTACCAAGGACATTAGAAAACATCTTATTGTGCATATTGTCTTAAAATTTCTACAAAATATCTTTAAATATCTATAAAATGAAATATTGGTCTAAGAAATTTAACTGTACAGTTATATAAGATAGGGAATTTCAGTAAAAGTACAATGTTTTACACAGGAAAAATTTCAGTTCAAACCTTGAATGTTGGAAAGAATGAATGGAGAAGCAATATTGAATTGAATGAGTTAAATGGAGTTATAAATACAAGAATATAGATATAGCCAGGAGCTGCCCTGGGGCAACCAGCCATAGCATGTGGGCCTCGGACGCGCCTGGGGAAGCTGGAACTCCGCTTTCCCCCGACTAAGCTGACCATGGGGCCCCCGGGAGGACAGATGGGTTTTGGGAGTGGGCCCATCGCCTCTGGGGGGTCCCGGAAGCAGCCGGATGAGACTCGCCCACCACACTAGCCACCACCTTTGCTGTCTGGACGCTGGAACACTGCCTCACGTCCAGATTGACAGAGCAAAACCAGTTCGAGCCCAGGTCGTGCGAGCCGCAAGCCGCGCCAGGTTCATCAAAATAGTGGAAACAGGGATGTCCTTTAATACGCTGCATTCCACGATGTGCAGGAAATTTTGGCGGGAGGGAGAGATAGGGAGGAGAGAGAGGACATGCAGAACCCGCCAAGTAGTTGAGGTGAGGGAGCGGGAGGGAGGTGGGGACATTGGTGATGGGAGATGGGTTTGGGTGGAGGGTTGGGTGTTGGAACGCTGTGGAACCAGAACTCTGCATGAGCATCTTGCAATTGTATGTCTAAAATGGTGTAATAAAATTTTGGGGAAAAAACGTACTTAGGGCCGGAGCGGTAGCACCCAGCTGGTAAGGCCGACCTGGGTTTGATTCCCAGGGCATCCCATATGGTCCCCGCGCCGCCGGGAGTGAGTCCTGAGTTTAGAGCCAGGAGCAACCCCTGAGCATTGCCGGGTGTGACTAAAAAAAAAAAAAAAAAAAAAATGTACTTGACTTCTGTACAAATTTTAATCGTATTTTGTAATTGCTACAAAAAAAGGCAAAACGCCCTACCCATCTTGCTATGGCTCCAGCCCCTGCACCATCTGCAGCTCTTGGAGCAGAGAGCTCATCTGGAGCTGCGTGAAACCTCCACATGCCGCCACACTGACAGCCCAGCAGGAGTTCACCAATGAGATGGGAAAGAGCACAGAACCAGCTAAGTGAGTGTAAACAGGAACACTGGTTCAACTAGCAACTGAGTGTTCACTGTTTACACTCAGTGAGTGTAAACAGGAACATTGGTTCCACTAGCAAGAGCAGGTCAGTAAGTCCTCAGAAAGGACTTTATTTTTTTTTTTTGGATCACACGCAGTGATGCTCAGGGGTTGCTCCTGGCTCTTCACTCAGGAGTTGCTCCTGTCTGTGTTCAGGAACAATATGGGATGCCAGAGATCAAACCTGGGCCGGCTGTGTGCAAAGCAAATGCTTTGCCTGCTATATTATCACTATGGCGCCCCAACAAGGACTTTTTTTTTAAGTATTTTATTATACCACCGTGAGATAACAAAAAAAAGATATACAATTAAAAATTCATGTTTGGGTTTGGTCATACAGTGTTTCAGCACCCGCCCCCCACCAGGCCCTCTCCACCCACCAACCCCGGTTCCCCCTCCCCCCAGCCCCGCTCCGGCAGTTCTTTATTTCTTTCCCTTTCTCTCTCTTTCTCTTTTCCTTCCCTTCCAGACTATGGATTACAGAACCTCATTAAGAGGTTGTCTGTTATCCTTTTGCCTCATTTAAGCTCAGTTCTAGGTTGGCTTAGTACCCCGACTATTAGCACCCTGTTCCATTTCTGTCTTACCTAAACTCTGACTCCCACTCTTGTAATTTCCACCTTTGACGACCTCCGTTATGTTTCACTTGATCTTGGATATTGGTATCATAATATGTACATGTATATATGCCATGCAAATAAAGCAGTCATTCTGTATCTGTCTCTCTCCTTCTGGCTAATTTCGCCAACAATCTTCTCCATGTCCATCTATTATAGCAATTTTATAACTTCATTTTTCCTAACAGCTGATAGATTCCATTGTGTAGTGTACCAAAGCTTCTTATCCAGTCATCGATTTTCGGGCCCTGGTTGCTTCCAGATTCTGCTATTGTGAATAATCGCTATGAACATAAAAGGGATGGTGTTTCCGCGCATGTTTTTGGTTCCCAATAGATTCCCAGGAGTGGTATCTGGGTCAAATGGGAGTTCAATTTCTGCTCTTTGGAGGAAAGTCCATATTGTTTTCCAGAAAGGCGACCAGCCGGCATTCCCACCAACAATGGATGAGTGTCCCCTTTCCCCACATCCAGCCAGCACTTGTTGTTCTCTCTTTGAATATGGCCAGTCTCTGTGGTGTAAAGTGGTATCCATTGTTGTTTTGATTTCATCTCTCTGAGATTAGGATGATGAGCATTTTTTCATATGTTTTTTTGCCATTCGAATTTCTTCCTTGCTGAAGTTTCGTTCATTTCTTCTCCCCTTTTTTGATGGGGTTGTTTGTTTTCTTCTGTAAAGTTCTACCAGGCCTGATATATCCTGGATATTAACCCCTTAATGGGTATTGGGTGAATATTCTTTCCCATTCTGTGGACTGCTTTTGTATCTTGGTCACTGTTTCTTTTGAGGTGCAGAAGCTTTTTAGTTTCAGTAGTCCCTGTATTTATCTTTTCTTCTAGTTGCTTTGTTAGTGATGTTTCACCTTTGAAGATGCCTTTAGCTTCAATGTAGTGGAGGGTTTTTCCTATATTTTCTTCAATGTACTTTATGGATTCAGTCTGATATTGAGATCTTTAATCCATTTGTCCTGATTTTTGTGCATGGTGTTAGACACAGGTCCAAATTCATTTTTACATGTTGCTGCCCAGTTTTCCCAACACCCTTGTTGAAGAGGCTTTCCTACCCACTTTAGACTCATGCACCTTTATCAAAGATTAAATGATCATTGTTTGAGGTCAGATACTCAATTCTATCCATAGGTCCCAGGTCTTTTTTATTCCAATACCATGCTGTTTTAATTACTACTGCCTTGTAGTACAGTTTGAAGTTGGGAAGGTGATGTCTCCCATCTTCTTCCTCATTGTGAGATAGGAAAATGTTCACAAACTTTCTTTTACTCAACTATTTTTTGATAAATTTTTTTATGACAGCAATGAAAAACAAATTATTTCGTGTCTGTTAAGGGGACAGACTTGGGGGAAAGGTGAAGGGCAAAGGTGGAGCGAAGGTTCCGCTGTTTGTGGGATTAGTGTTGGAACATGGAATATCTGAAACAACTGATTTATAAGCCGGTTTGTAAACCACTGTGTTTAAGTAAATAAAAAAATTAAATCTTGGAAAAAAATAAAAGTAAACTTGAAATTTCCAAGAAGTAATAATTGTCATGACATAATATGACAGAGTCATATTGCCTAGTCTTTAATTCTTGCTATTTTAACTAATTTTTTACCTTACTAAGCTATTTATTAATTGTATAAAAACACAAAGATGTTAAAAAAAAGAATATAGATATAATGGGGCCATAAAGTAGAATGGTGTTGCAGGTGTGGCTGCAGTGCCTGGTAGCATCAGCAGGTGGCAGACAGGGAGACAGGCTTGTCTACACCCCCAGGACTCTGCCCCATGGGCCCTGGATGGTTGAGGGTCTAACATAGAAAAGGCTGGTTCCCTGGGATGAAC
Organism: Cryptotis parvus; assembly: GCA_021461705.1. Taxonomy (NCBI): domain Eukaryota; kingdom Metazoa; phylum Chordata; class Mammalia; order Eulipotyphla; family Soricidae; genus Cryptotis; species Cryptotis parvus. The sequence continues at coordinate 100,998 of JAJIBD010001836.1, forward strand.
CCAGAGCCAGGGCAGAGCCTGGCAAGCTACCCATGGTGTATTCAATATGCCAAAAACAGCAATAATAATGGACCTCATTCCAATAATGGAGTTGTTACTGGCATCTGCTCGAGCAAATTGATGAACAATGGGAAGACAACTGATACAAGTGATTATTCATTTATTTATTTATTGCTTTTTTGGGTCACATCCAGTGACACTCAGGGGGTTACTCCTGGCTCTTCACTCAGGAATTACTCCTAGCACTGCTTGGGGGACCACGTGGGATACCAGGGATCAAACCCTGGTGAGGCTAACCCGCTGTGCTATCACTCTGGCCCCTGGGAAAATTTTAGTTCAATGGCATGTCAGTTTGGAGAAGCCACCATTGAGACAACCATCCATGCTCAGAACTTTCAATAGTTATTCAATCAGTCTTTTTCATTGTAAATACTCAGTTTCTCTCTTTATTGACTCCTGCTTCTCTCACTGAACTTCCCCACTCAAAGTTTCTTTCCATAAAAAACTATTAAATTTCAGCATCTCAGAGTCTGCTACCAGATTCTGATAATACAAAATCAACATCAGTCTTCATACTTGTTATCTAAACCAGTGGAATATCTGGGGCCTCAGAGGAGACGATTTTAGAAATACTGGTCTAGACAAAGATGCAGCAATATTTGAGTTATTAAAATTGTTGAATATTAGGGTTGAAGAGAATGCTTCATATGAACTGAAGTCTGTTTATTATGTACATGCTTTAGGCTATCTTTACAACTCTTCTATGAAATTGACTTTATTATTACTTTGTTCATTTTAACGACAATAAAATGGAGAATTTAAGTGACTAGCCCACCCATCACTGTGCTTCACAGTCACAGTCTCAATAATTTTTCTTTGCATAGTATTTTCCCCAAGCTAGTTGATTTATCAAGACCTGTGAATTGTGAAAATTGCAATTTTTTTTTGATATGAATATTCAACTTTATTCCTAAGAGACTCATCTGCAGAGGCAAACCTCTTGCCTACCAAGTGAGCTATGCTAAGTCAGTGCAATAGCTCCAGTGAGGATATTTCTGCTCTTAATGATCAGAAAATGAAGAAAAGTTCTAGCATTGAAGGTGAAAATAAAGAGGTCAGGACTCTGTTGGTTACAAACGACTGAAGCATGATGTGAACTAGCATAAGGAAAGAAAAAGGATTTAATAATGCTCATATCTCCAGGATAATAAAAGGACAAGCTAACCAGAGGCCCCATATTCTTAGAATCAAGAAGTGAACAGAATTCTGCTTCTTTCTAGCTATAAACTTCATCCTCTTGTCTTTTTTGTACAAAAGACTTTTTGTCTGAAAAATTTCAGGGAATGGTTGTGATACTTGCTTAGCGTAAAACCAACAAGAAATGTTTTTTGTTGTAAGATGGGAGTAAAACAAAGACACTGTTGCCTGAATTTTCTCCCCCATCTGTGTCTAACTCAAGTCAAGAAATGTCTAGTTATTCATAAGAAAATAAATTTTTTGGGGGTGGGAAGGATGGTGGGAGCAGAGAGATAGACCAAGTGGTGAGGCGCTTGCCTTGTATGTGGCCAATCTGTGTTTGAGTCTCAACGCCACCTATGCTCCTGGGTACCTCCAAAGTAGTCCTTTAATATGGCAGGCGTGGCTTATAAAAAGTAGCAGGGAGGCAGAGGAACCCTGAGTGATAGTATAGGGCATAGGGCACTTGCCAGTGATGAAATTGGGTTTGATACCTGGTACCTCATATGATCTCCTGAACCCATCAGAAGTGATCCCTGAGTTTAGAGTCAGGAATAACCTCTATAAGCACCACTGGGCGTGGCCCCAAAACTAACAAGAACAATACAAAAAAGTTTTGATATGCACGATTGACCCATTTACTGACAAAGTTTCATTAAGAATGCTCAATCTTGAAACTATATGGTCTTGAGACTATATGCTGCTCTTTGCTTGAGACTATTTGGTAGTCTTGTTCAAATTACCCCTAGAGTCACCAACAAATTCAAGCATTCCTAACTTTTTTTTTACTTGTGGACACTTGAAGATATTTTTCAAGTCAAGATTTATTTTCCCTAAGGAAAAGTATATTTTTTTATTTGTTTTTAAGGGAAGAATGGGAAGAAAAAAACTTGTGTGTGCTCAGTACATGACCCTCTCGAAGGCTTAACTACAGAATATGTATTATTTATCTGTTCAGTTGACCCTATTTATGTGGGAAAACAAGATTTTGTTTAACAACCTTCTTTTTTTATTAAAACGCTGTGATTTACAGATTTCATCACAGTACAGTTGTCAAAACATTCATTGTTCAACACTAGTCCCCCCACCAGTGCACCCCTACTGCCACCAAATGTACCCCCCCCCATCCATTCCCTATCCCCACACCAGCTCTCATCGCTGGCTGCTGTGAGACCATATTGATCATTGCAACATATATATATATATATATATATATATATATATAGAAATATGGGAAAGGTCCTGGCAAAGACCTGATCCTAAACTGAGTGGTTTCGTTAACATGGCATGCAACCGCTTCGTAGCGGGCCACAGGAAGTTGTGTAGTAGTTGTCTATCTGGTCATTCTTCCTGGAGTTACTGATCAGTCCTGGCTCATGGTCAGTTGTGAATGGCATCAGCACTGCTTATAGTCACACCTACTGGGTCATTGGAGGTGGGAGGATAGAAGAAGGACCTCAATACCCCCTGATCTAAGCTCGGCCAGTGCGCACAACCTGAGTAGCAATCTTCTTTTGAAGAATCAAATAATTTTCCTTGATTACAGGCTTAGCTGTATTTACTGGGCATTGGGGTCATAAGATAGTTATGGCCCCAAGTTTCTTGGTGCTTTTGTTACTAAGCAACCAATTAAAAATCTCTAAACAATCCCAGGAAACATCGGAGTAGGGCTTACAAGAAGGCTAATGCATACCTGACTGAATATTATTATTATTATTATTATTATTGCTATTATTATGTTTTGCTTTTAGGGTCATATCTGGTGATGCTCAGGGGTTACTCCTGGCTCTGCACTCAGGCATTACTTCTGACATTGCTCGGGGACCAAATGGGATGCCGTGGATCAAACCTTTGAACCTAATTCTTAAATTTTATGTTTTTTAATCTATCTGAATCACCAGCCTCCTAGTTATCAGTACAGCCCTGGCTGCCATCTCTTCCTTCTCACTTTCTTTTTAAAAAATGTAAAAAACTATTTTTCCTTACACTTTATTTTACTTTATATAAGCACTGTAGTTTACAAACTTCATGAGGATTTGTTACAAACATTCAATATTCCAACTGCCATCTCACATCCCACCACCGTCCAATTTTCCCAACCACCTTTTAAATCTGCCCCCCATTGCAGGTCCTCAATAATTTATTTTATATTTCTTATTATAAATAATTTTCTAAAAGAATGACAAAAAACGTTTCTTTAGAAGAAAGTTAGTGAAGATTGTTCTATCTCGCCATGGAGCCATTAAGTCCACATATAAGAGATTACTAAGATGCTGTTACAGGTTAAGCCTTCTGTGTTTATATTATATTAAACAAAATTGGTTGCCTCTTCTAGGTAAGACAGAGAATGGAACAGTGTGCCAATAATTGTCGAAAGTGCTAATACCAACCTAGAACTGAGCATTAAATACAGGCAAAAGATACACATGACATCATTTTAATGTTGTATTGTAATCCACAATGTGGAAGGAAAAGAGAAAGAGATAGAGAGAAAGAGAAAGAAATAAAGAACCTGCCATAGAGGCGGGCTAGGGAAGGGGGAGGGAATCGGGGACATTGGTGGTGGGAAATGGGCACTGGTGGAGGGATAGGTGCTGGAACACTGTATGACTGAAGCCCAAATATGAACATCTTATGAACATCTTTGTAATTGTGTATCTTACGGTGGTATAATAAATATTAAAAAAAATTGGCTGCCTCTTATATATTACATCCTATCCAATCTGGCGAGCTACTTTTTTGTATTTCTATTATATGACCATGAGATATATAATTACAAAGATGTTCATGATTGAATTTCTGTCATACAATGTTCCAGCATCCGTCCCTCCACCAGTGCACATTTCCTACCACCAATGTCCGGATTCCCTTCTCCCCCCCCAGGCTGTCTCTACAGCAGGCACTTTGCCTCTTCCTCTCTCTCTCTCTCTCTCTTCTTCTCTTCTCTCTCTTCTTCTCTTATGCATTGTGACTTGCCATACCACAAATGAATGCAGTTAGTCTGTCAGAATTTGTAGGAAATTTCATAACTTTGTTTTTCCTGACAGCTGTATATTATTCCGTTGTGTAGATGTACCGCAGTTTCTTTAGCCAGTCTTCTGTTCTCAGGCATTCAGGTTTTTTCTAGATTCTGACTATTGTGAATAATGCTGTGATAAATATAGAAGTACAGATAGTGTTTCTGTTGTGTGTTTGGGTCTCCAAGGTATATTCCCAGGAGTGGTATGCTGGTTCAAATGGGAGCTCAATAAAAAGTTTTTGGAAGAATGTCCACATTGTTTTCCAAAAGGACTGGATCCGTCGGCATTCCCATCAACAGTAAATGAGAATTCCTTTCTCCCAAGCATCCACGCTAGTACTGGTTGGTCTTGGGGGGTGAGCTACTCTTTGTTTATCAGTGTTGTAGAGTCTGAGATGTTGCATGGCTGTGAATGTGAGAATGTGGCTGCACTCCAGGAAGTTAAAATTTTTTAATGGGGTGATACAACTGAAGTTAAATTTTTTAACTGGGTGGTGGATTTGGGGCATGTGCTTGATGTACAAAAAAAGTTCAAGGAGGTATGGGTGGTAGCCCATCCCTGGCACTGTGAAAGCCTGTGAAAGCCTGGAGATTTCCATCACAAAACTTGCATGCCTGACTTTTTCTACAGATTAGTTATTGAATGGGAGTAGAGTATAGCCGGGGCATGGCAGCAGTTGTTGAGTTTGGAATTTTTCAGTTGAAGGGGCTCTGTTTGTCTGGGTGGGGTCACCAGTTCCCCGGTGGTGCCCCTGATTACTCAGACTTGCACAAGGTCTGGCAGAATCTTTGAACTTGTTGATATATTTCTAGAGTTACTTATGAGTCTCTGGATCATGGCTTGTGAATGAGCTTACTTGGTGCTGGAGGAGGTTAATGGGCCTCCTTCTAACTTTCTACAAGCAGGTGTGAGTCCCAACAATAATACTTTATAACTCTAGAAAGACTTTCCAAAGAGTAAGTGGGCTGACTAGGGGAGCAGAAAGTTTCTCATTACTGAAAATTAGTTAAGATAGCTGGATGATCACTTGTCCAGTATGGCAATTAAATATGAACATTTAAACAGTAATAATATTATAGTTACCATTTTCTTGGTATAAAACAAGGTTAAGTATCACAATGTCATCATAATACCCAAACACATAATTTATTTTATCCATTTCTCAGTTGAGGTATTGTAGACTCAGGGAGGTTAGGTATCTTGTGTAAGTCTATGTGACTTGGAAAAGACAAAAGCTAAGTCTTTGTTTTTTACTCTTTTGAGCTACAGTTGGCACTACTCAGGGTTAACTCCTGACTCTCTACTCCTGGCTGTGCTTAGGAGACCATATGAAATTCCAGGAGTATAATAAAGATGGTCACACGTGAGGCAAGCATAAAGCAAGTGCCTCAAGCCCCTTCACTACCTCTGGCTTAAAAGCCATTCAGTTTTATCCAGCTTCAAAGACTATTCTCTATTCACTAGTACAAACCACACTTTAAATACATGTGGGGTATTATGCCCTCTTGAGCTTCATATAGCTTTTAATCCAGGTATTCTACAAGTATGTACATTTCGCCTCAAGGCATGGTAACAAAGACAATAACTTACTTTTCCTTTCCTTAATCATTTTATTCAGGAAATAGCAATGACTAAAATGTCTTCATAATATTATATTCCAATGAGTAAAGTGTTTCTTTAAAAATATATTTTTTATTGAATCACCATAAGATACACAGTTACAAAGTTGTTCATGATTTTGTTTCTGTCATACAATGTTCCAACACCTTTCTCTTCACCTGTGTATGTTTCCCACAATGAATGTGCCCAGTTAACACACCCCACAAGCCTGCCTCTACTCTAATGACAGACACATCTCTCTCTTTCTCTCTCTCACTTTCGGGCATTATGCTTTGCAATATAAGTACTGAAAAGGTTATACTGTATAGTGGTTATTATATTCAAATCAAACCCAGGTTGTTTATGACTTTAGGCAGGGCTTTACAGAATGTAGTCATTTATATATTTGGTGGAGTTTATACCTGGTTGTTATAATTGAAGTGGAGAGAATGAGCCGTGGCTGTGTGATGTGGTATCATGCTGGGGTGCCGTAGGTGATATTTAGGACAGTCAGAAACCATTTAAACCTAGGGTGATTATATGTACTAAATGTGAGGCAATAGGGAAAAGGGGGTCACTGGAGTTCAGTTCAACCCAAGGACTTATGATCTTACTCAGACAAGAAAATATTTGAGGAAAAAGGGAAGAGAGTTTGTGTGCTTCAGGCTGATATGCGTGAAAACACATAAGGTTGCAAATTCATCAATTTGAGAAAGTGTTGGGTCCCTTTTATGGCCCCTCCAAAGGAAATGAGAGACAGTGTATACTAAGGTCTGAGGTGTGCTAAATGAAAAGAACTATCATGCACTGTGCTTGCTAAGAAAAGTATGAAGAGATTGGAAATGATGAGGACTTTGAATCTCTGATATCCAGAATACATATCACTAGGAATCATAAGGTTGGACTGTGACAAAGTTGCACCTGTTAAAAATAGCATAATTTCAAAATAAAATTCACAGGAGGTGAAAAACATTTGTGGGGGAGGGAAATAACACAGATAATATTGACTTTGGAGTTGATCATTGTATATCAGTATATTGCAAGTCCTGATAATTTAATTTAAAAATGGATTTATCTTCATTAAACACATGATTTGCAGTGATCTTATAGCTTTTAGAAATATCACTTGATCACTTGAATCCCGTCATTCATCGATTTGCTCGAGTGGGGGCCAGTAACATTTCCATTGGACCCTATCACGTGCCAATGTAGCCCAATGGCATCTGGTTGATTCAGGAATATGAAGAGCCTCAAACCGTTCATTCAGGGTCTTGACAAAGAAGTCTGACCATCTTGTAGGTGGACGACCACGTGATCTTTTGACATCCCGTGGGATCCAGTCGGTAATGGCTCTAGTCCAGCAGTTGTCTCCAAATCGCATTACATGCCCAGCCCATGTGATTTTCGATGCCTTGGCAAATGAGACAACATCCCTGACTCTAGAATAGCGATGGAGGGCAAGGCTCCGGATTCCTTCTTTCACTTGAGTGAGGCGTGATATACCAAGCATAGCTCTTTCGACTCCTCTCTGGGAGACCCGAATAGCATTCTCATCCTGTTTTCGTAGGGCCCAGGTCCTTGAGGCATATGTTAATTCAGGGAGAATGGTGGAGTCAAAGTGATGTGCCCGGAGCTTTTGTCCTTTTAGCTATTTCTTTGTCCTTTTAGCTATTTCTTTGATGCCTTTGAAGGCATTCTGTGCTGCTCTCTCCCTCCTGCGCAGCTCAGGTTTTAGGTCGTTCATCATGTTGACTTCTCGACCTAGGTACACATAACTGCTGCATTCAGAGATGTTTGTTCCATTGAGAGTAAATGGAGCCCCTGGAACTAGTTCATTTTTCATGAACATTGTTTTGTTTAGATTCAGGTGTAGAAATATAGTATTATTAACATTTTATTGAACTAATTCACTGTAGCACACTTTTTTAGACACTGGTTTAGAAATTCTTGATTTTGTACTTGATGTTTATAGGCCTTATTTAACTTGAAGTTGAAAATTTGAAGTGAGAAGGAAAATAATAGGACTGGAGAAAAAGTAAGGAGGTTTAGATGACTTGCCTTGAATACTGCTGACATGGTTTAAATTCCTTATGCCACAAATGCTGGCTGATTTCGACCAAGAATGTGGAAAGATAGGTCTACAGCTGAATCTCAACAAAACAATGTTCATGAGAAATGAACTAGTTCCAGAGGCCCCATTCACTCCCAACAGAAAAAACATCTCTGAATGCAGCAATTATGTGTACCTAGCTTGAGAACTCAACATGATGAACGACTTAAAACTTGGGATGCACAGGAGGAAGAGACTGGCATGGAATGCCTTCAAGAGCATTGAAGAAATAGCTAAAAGTACAAAGAACCTCAGGCTCTGGGCATATCTCTTCAAATCCACCGTTCTCCGTGCATTAACATACTCCTCAGAGACTTGGGCCCTATGAAAGCAGGGGTGAGAATGCTATTTGGCTCTCCCAAAGAGGAATTGAAAGAGCTGTGCTTGGAATATCACTCCTCACTCAAGTGAAAGAAGAAATCTGGAGCTCCGACCTCTGTCACTGTTCCAGAGTCAGGACGCTGTCTCATTTGCCAAGACATCGAAAATCAGATGGGCTGGACATGTAATGCTATTTGGAGACAACCGCTAGACTAGAGCTGTTACTGACTGGATCCTACAGGACGTCAAAAGATCACATGGCCGCCCACCTAAAAGATGGTCAGACTTCTTTGTCAAGAACCTGAATGAACAGTTTGAGGCTCTTCGTATTCCTGAAGCTATCAGAAGCTATTGGGCTACACTGGCACGTGATAGGGTCAGACGGAAATGTTGCTGGCCCCTGCTTGAGCAAATTGACAAATAATGGATGTCAAGTGATCAATGATCATTGTAGGTGTAACAAACTGGTGTGGCTGATGGGGAATGAGGAATGGTAATGTCATACTAGAACTCACCATTGAATGTACACATAGAGACATGTTAAACTGTAAATATTTGTAGGACAAGCCACAATGTAAGAGAGAAAGAGAAACACAGAGACAGAGAGAGACAGTGGAAGAGAGAAAGAAAAGGGGCCTATTATAGAGACAGGCTGGAGGTGGGTGGGAGGGAGCATTATGGGAATGGGCCCTTGGTGGAGGGATGGGTACTGGAACACTGTATGATGGAGACCCAATTGTGAACATCTTTGTAATTGTATATCTCATGGTGGTATAATAAAAAATTTTTAAAAATCTCAATAAATCAAGAAAGATTTGCTGGGAACTCTTTGGCACCATTGGGCAACTTGGGAAGATACCATCATTGAGGACATAGATGAAGAATACAACTGACTGGTTCAGCACCTCCATGATAGTGCGAAGAATGCCGAGAAAGAGAAAGACACAAAAGGACGCATGTCTTAAAAAACTCTCAAACTCAACCGCCAACATGGCGAGGCACGAGCCTCAGGCGACCAAATGCTAATGCCCAAGCTCATAGCAGTGCAGAGAACCAATAAAGGAAGACCTCAAAGAGAGAAGAGCAGAAATACTGGAAAATGCAGCAGAAGCTGGGAAAAGCATTCGCAACACCCGCCTGTTCTTCGCCAACTATAAGAAAAGATGACTGCCCTCCGATGCCAAGATGGATCTATCACGTCTTCCAGAAAGGCAGTGGAGAAGATTATCCATTGCCTTTCTACTCAGATATATTTGATAGCCACGTCCACCTGCCCACATACCAAATTCCACAGGATGGATATGTCATTCCCAATGTTCTCCCTTCTGAAAATCGACATGCCATCTCGTCGGTAAAGAAAGGAACAGCACCAGGCCCAGTCAAAGTCAGACCTGAACACCTGAAGATTCTGCCGCCAGTACTCATCAAAACACTGGCTCAGATCTTCACACACTACCTGTCTGAATGCAAGGTGCCCTCCCAATGGAAAACCAGTAGGGCAGTTCTATTGCTCAAGAAGGGAGACATCAACGACATTGGAAAATACCGCCCCATATGCCTGTTGTTCGTCATCTACAAGCTGTTCACTCGAGTCATCCTGAACAGGATTGACAGTACATTAGATGAAGGACAACCATGCGAGTAAGCTGGCTTCCGAAAAGGTTTCAGCACAATCGACCATATCTATCACGGTAACCAAGTTCATTGAGGTTTGTAGGGGGTTCAAGATGCTGCTCTGTCTCACGTTCATTGATTTAAAGAAAACTTTTGATTCTGTTGAGATCGAAGTGGTTATAAAAGCCCTAGCCAAACAGGGTGTTCAAAGATCCTTCGTAAGCTATATTACAGATTCACCACTAGGATCTCACCATTCTACGAGGAAGTGATCATCGATGTCAAAAGAGGGGTTCGACAGGGTGATACCATTTCACCAAAACTTTTCAGCGCCACCCGCAAGAACATCATGAGACAATTAGAATGGGAAGGAATGGGAGTGAAGATAGATGGTCTGCAACTACACCACCTCTGCTTCGCTGATGACATCGTTCTAATAACACCAAACATTAGCCAAGCAGCACAAATTCTGCCAAGAATGTGGAAAAATAGGTCTACAGCTGAATCTGAACAAAACTATGTTCATGAAAAATGAACTAGTTCATGAGACCCCATTCACTCTCAATGGAACAAACATCTCTGAATGCAGCAGTTATGTGTACCTAGGTAGAGAAGTCAACGTGATGAATGACCTAAAACCTGAGCTGCGCAGGAGGGGAGAGAGCTGCATGGATTGCCTTCAAAAGCATCGAAGAAATAGCGAAAAGACAAAGAACCTCTGGCTCCGGACACATCTCTTCAACTCCACTGTTCTCCCAGCATTAATATACGCCTCAGAGACCTTGGCCCTACGAAAGCAGGATGATAACACTATTCGGGTCTCCCAAAGAGGAATCGAAAGAGCTATGCTTGGAATATCACGCCTCACTCAAGTGAGAGAAGGAATCCGAGTCGGACCTCTGTCACTGTTCAAGAGTCAGGGAGGCTGTCTCGTTTGCCAAGGCATCGAAAATCAGGTGGGCTGTGTCGGACGCTGCCGGGGGTCCCTGACAGTACCGGGAAGCGAAGTTCCCTTCTACCTCCGAGCTGGCGGGGAATGGATGGAAACTCAGGAATCCGATGCAGTTTTAAAAGGGCTTTACTAACACAGGTTCTGATATACAATCCAAGAGCAGGAAAACCTCCAGACTCTGGGTTCCCAGCTAGGCCCCAGCCAGGTGTAGGCCAAGATGGCTGCCACCACATGTTGAGGACCAACAGAGAATGGAAAGGACGGAGAAGCAAAACGCCAAGGGAAGCAGAAATGGCAAAAAAAGGGATTTCTTTCTTCTTGCAGCTTATTTTATAGCTAGAAATCCCCTAAACTCCCCAGCCCAGCCCATCCTGGGCTGGGCTATCTAGAGATGAAAACAGGAAAATAGCTTTATAGAAATGTAGCCATCACTTGCCAGCAGCCCAGCCTGGCGCAGCCAGCGCCGAGGGGTGGCTGGAGCTTGCAGCAGGGTCACGGTCTGTTGGAGGACATGTTTAGCTAATCTGGGAGTTTTGTTGTTTTGCTCACTCCCTGCTTAATCTTATTTAAGCCAAGGTTCATTCTAATGAGACCTCTCTTCTATGTAAACACTGCTAGAGGGTGTGGCAGTTACAGAAGTCACCTTGATTGAATAACTTCTGACTTATACATCTACTAAGACTTCTATGTTTTCTAGATTGGGCACAGCTCCTCTTTATACCCACTGCACCCAACGTGGGACAGTTAGAATTTACCAGGAGACTACCACCCTGGCTACGCTGAGACTAAAGGGAAGACTATAGGAAGGATCATACTAGTTTGCTCTAAGCAGGCGAGTATGACCCTTTCAGTACATGAGAACAAGATACTCAGAATCACCCCTGGTGCAGATAATAAGGACCTTGTGGGTACCATCTAGATTACATGAAGCTCATGAAGTTAAGATGTATTACTTTATATCAGCCCCCTCTCTCTCCAGTGTTTTACATAAGAGATAATCCCGGGATTATTCCTTGGTGTAACCTTTGTTTATACCTACAATAGGGTGTGGCACTACACTCTGTTTAGGGTTCTTTGTTGGCATGACAACCTCCCGATTGGGTTACTTTGGTGTATATAAGGGGCTGACTTGAGGCCCCTTCACCTTTTACTTTTGCCTTTTGGTTCCTCAGCCTTCAACCTTTGGCTTTTTGGCTTTGTTTCTTTTGTTCTTTGGCCTTTGCTCCAGCCTTCAGCTTTTGGCTCCTGCGGCTTTTGGCTTTTGGCTTTTGGTCTTTTGCTCTTTGGCCTTTTGCTCCATCTTCTAGTGCTGTGGAAGAGCTTTTGTACTATTAAAAGCCATTTTTGGAACTGCACCGGACTCGTGGAGTTTTCATCTGTTCTCCCGGCGTCCTCGGAGGTAGAAGACAACCTCTGTCCTGACACTGTCGGGGACCCCGCGGCGTTCCCGACATCTGGCGCCCCTGGGTGGGCATCTGGACATCCCACCAAGTTGCTGATGAACCTTTCCTGAAGCTGGAAGAAGAACTACAACCGTGAGTTAAAATGGGTTACTTCTTGGAAATTTTTTCTTTGTTCTGGCTTCACCTTCTTTTTCAGGTGATAGCAGTAATCTCGACTTTTGTGATTCCTGCTTGTCTTTCAGAGAGTCATGAAATTAAATCTAGCAAACAGATTTTAAGTCTTGACGATAACCTAGAGAAAGAAAAGAAGCATCCAGAGGAGGCAGACTCTCAAACCGAAAATCTGCCCGGAGTTAATACCTCCGAAGGCGGAGAAGCCCCTCTGATGGAAAGGGATACTCGGTTTGAGGGTTTCCCCAGAGTCCTTACAAGCTCTGATGAGAACCAAGGGAGGCAGCGAATTCCCTGAGCCTGTCCAGGCCTCAAAAAGCCTTGTAGTTCCTCCTGTTCTCAACTTAATAGTCAAAGAGCACAGCTCTGGAAGCTTCGCAACATTCCTCATGACCACTCTTTATTTTGGCCTTTTCTGGTGCTAACTCTTATGATTTTTGTGATAAAACTGCACCTCTCCCAACGGGAGCTGAGTGCAAGTTTTTGGTGAGCAAGCTGTTAAGTTTAAAGTAGAGGCTTTCCCCGGACCTTTGGTTTAAGAAAATGAAAGGTCAGATTTCTTGGTGGCATCTTTATTTAATTCAGTTGGAAAAGAGTTTTAGGCTCAGTCTACAGTTGCCTGCCAACTTCATGTGCACCGTAGCTTTCCATAGAGACAAACCGGACTAAATTGTTCACTTTTTATTTGTCTGTGCTCCGTCCCACGTGGCTGGAGGTTGCAGATAATTAAGTTATGTGATTGGATATTTATGGCAAATGACTTCTGGCAAATGTTTTGGCGAATGATTTATAGTAAATGTTATGGCTAATGACAAATTGTTAAACGTGCTCAAAAAACTTTCAGAATCAGTTGTTGAAACAAAAGACAGGTATCATTACCATTTTCACCTTAAATTTGTCTCAAGGAGAGCCGCTGGAAAACACTGACAAACTCAAAAACCAGTCAATTTACCTATCTAAGTAAAAATTGATTATAAATGGATAGAAGGTCTAAAAACCTCATTTCTTTCAATACCGGTCTAAAAACACATAATTTTTTTCACTATAAAGTCTTAAATTTTAAATTGCAAATTGCTGTTTAAACTTCCTGGATTGGTTCATTTTAATAATGATCTTGTTTTGCAGTCTGTGATCATGGTTCATGTCTAATATCTTGCATTACAGCCTAAATATTTTCTTTCTTACAAAAAAAAAGGGTGGAAAAATGGGTGGACTCTGAGCACAGTGCTCATTACAAAAATGTTTGCTAAATCAATGAAAAATTGTTTTTCTAATGATTCTGTTCACAGGATGAGATATTCGAATCCAGTGAAACCTGTGCTACAGTGCTCAATACTCCGAGACTCCTAAAACAGTGCTTGCTAAAAATTTAATAATTTGCAAAACTAATTTTTCCCAATGCTCTATTCACAGGAAAGACACTTTCTCACCATCATTTGCCGGCTTTCTATTCATGAAGCGCTTGACTCGTTACCATTTATCACCCTAAATGGGTCACATATACAGCTGTAAGATATTGATCGATCAAATATTGTGTGTGTGTGTGTGTGTGCATGTGGTGGCCACCATTATGTTTGTGGATTAATGTTGTGTCTATGTTATGTCTCAACTACTACCTTCTCAATTTCTGACCACTACAAACCTCTATTCCATTCATCAGCTCCACTGCTGATCCACTAGGTTTATCAATTTTAAAATCATCAATTCTCATACTTATTCCCCTGCTCCACCCATGTTGGAGCTTCTTTATATTCTTCTCTCCATCCCAGACTTGGATCCCTACAAAGCCTTAAAATCTCTACTTGTGATTAACCTCGAAAAGTGTTTTTGTCTCGCCTAAGCTACAGGTACAGTTACCGGTGCCAATGTTCCCTTGCTGAAGAAGCCCCTGCAAGACGCCCACACCAATGTTCCGACACCTGTTCCAGCACTCAAGACTCCAGTTCCAGAATTCGAGATACTTGTTCCAGTGCTCATGAAACCTGATCCAGTGTTCCTGATAATACATCGAGTCCCTGATGATTGCTCTCCCGAGACTCATTCCTGTCTTCACCAATGCTGCTGTTCCAGAATCAGTTCTTCAGTTCTTCAGACCTTGTTCCCGAGATGTGACTTCATGGGAAATTGACACTCACTAATTTAGGATAATACAGAGCTGTAGTCTGTTATGACCAAACAGCCAGAGACATTTTACTATGAACTTTACTCGGTTCAGAATGAATTCGGACATTGGGACAACATATATTACCTTTATGGAATTGTTTCTTTTCTGTTTCTCTCCCCTCTGTATGTATTATTTAGAATACTTGTATTTTTATATTTTTTGTAAACAAAAAAGGGGAGAGTTGTTGGAGGACATGTTTAGCTAATCTGGGAGTTTTGTTGTTTTGCTCACTCCCCTGCTTAATCTTATTTAAGCCAAGGTTCATTCCTAATGAGACCTCTCTTCTATGTAAACACTGCTAGAGGGTGTAGCAGTTACAGAAGTCACCTTGATTGAATAACTTCTGACTTATACATCTACTAAGACTTCTATGTTTTCTAGATTGGGCACAGCTCCTCTTTATACCCACTGCACCCAACGTGGGACAGTTAGAATTTACCAGGAGACTACCACCCTGGCTAGCTGAGACTAAAGGAAGACGATAGGAAGGATCATACTAGTTTGCTCTAAGCAGGCGAAGTATGACCCTTTCAGTACATGAGAACAAGATACTCAGAATCACCCTGGTGCAGATAATAGAAGGACCTTTGGTACCATCTAGATTACATGAAGCTCATGAAGTTAAGATGTATTACTTTATATCAGCCCCCTCTCTCTCCAGTGTTTTACATAAGAGATAATCTCGGGATTATTCCTTGGTGTAACCTTTGTTTATACCTGCAATAGGGTGTGGCACTACACTCTGTTTAGGGTTCTTTGTTGGCATGACAACCTCCCGATTGGGTTACTTTGGTGTATAAGGGGCTGACTTGAGGCCCCTTCACCTTTACCTTTTGCCTTTTGGTTCCCTCAGCCTTCAGCTTTTGGCTCCTGCGGCTTTGGCTTTTGGCTTTGGTCTTTTGCTCTTTGGCCTTTTTGCTCCATCTTCTAGTGCTGTGGAAGAGCTTTTGTACTATTAAAAGCCATTTTTTGGAACTGCACCGGACACCGTGAGTTTTCAACTGTTCTCCAGGCGTCCCTCGGAGGTAGAAGACAACCTCTGTCCTGACACTGTCGGGGGACCCCGCGGCGTTTCCCGACAAC